>PVJO010019353.1:0-34502 GCA_004026905.1 Hystrix cristata | reverse complement strand
TTTTTTTTTTCTTTTGTCACTAGTGGTCTCTTTAGATTTCTAGTTTTAGTTTAAGAATGGTTCTCTACTACATTCATAAGCTACTCCTAACCCCCAGGGTCTCATTATCTTTGGAGAAAATGAGTGTGTTTTCTGTACTTGTTTATGCTGCTTTCTAATAGAACAAAGAGGTTTAAGGGGTATGATGCCTTCCATCCTGTCTCCCCCCCCCCTTTACCCAGTTGCCTTTAGTTTCTCAAGGGGCAACAATGACTTTCACACCCTGATTGTTGCTTTATTTATCTGTAAAACCTTTTATCTCCAGTCTCAATTCCTTTCTTATTTCCCATTTCATTTCTTGCCTTTATTTTCTGGATCACTTTTGTGTGTTCTTTAAATCAAACAGGCTGTTTCTGCAAGGTTAATATCCTATATGTGTTTTTTGGTCTTTGATCATTTTCTCCATCTCCCTGTTCTTTCGTATGGATCATTTACCACTTCCCATAAAAGTTTATTTCTTTGAATTCACTGAAATCAACCCATGAATACTTTATGTTTTCCTCTGAGTCCTGTTCACTCACAACTCTGTTTTTCAGCGTACTTCCTTTAGGAGAATACGTGTTTATCCAGTGTGTCTTTTTCCTCCTGGAGTTCGTTTGGCTGCTCTTGAAGGACTTTGTGTAGGATTTTTGTTTTGAGACCAACAGATCCAAATTCCAATCAGAATGAAGGGCCTTTAGCTGTTTTATTCTGTTTCAAACCTATTTCTTCTGTGGCTGCAGCGAATATTTCACAGTGGTTCTTACCTTTTACCCACCACAGGCTAACCAGATCTTGGAGAGGGACGAGATCTCTCATCTTAGAGCCTCTCTTCAGCTTCCAGCCATGTGAAGGCTCCTAGAGCAGTAAACAAAACCCTGCCTTCGCCAAGCTGAGCAGAACACATGCAAACAATGCTAGTTCTTTCACAAAGTTACTTGGTGAAAATTTTAGATGCAGGATTGTAACCTGGAAACAGTATTTCTCTAGGGAATACTGTAGACTAAATGAAGTACCAGGCTGTGTTTAGTTCTTTTTTCAACAACCACAGAGGATGATTTGACTGAATTATAGCTGAAATAATTTGCAGTTGGATTTCTACAAAACTGTCTTACCTCAAAACCATAAGGCGGAGGGATGCTACGGAGAGCATTGGACGTAGATACTGGAGGATTGCCAACAGCGATTTTTAAGAGCAAGGGAAGTACCTGGTCCTGAGAGGTATGGACTGTTTGGATATAGAGCAACGGACTGCATATCCTCTGGGACTTCCATTGTCGCGTCTAGCACTGTAGTTTTTTTGATTTATTGGGATAAAAGTTTTCTTGATCATGTGCCAGAAATTCTGTATGTAAATTTCGCTCTGGGGACTATGTTCCAGCTGCAGGATACAGAGTTTATTTTCCTGTCAAAGCACTTATATTTTTGGAGAGTAACTTATGTACTAAGAGAATCTACCCAGTGGGTTCATTAGCTTTTTGTCACTTAAAGTGAGCCAATAGAACTTTATATTTTCAGGCACAGAAAAATAGCATTCCTCTTCAAATTAATAGTTATATTCCTATGTATTTCCATATTTGCCATGACATATACACATATTTTTTGGGGAAAGGCTGGCTTTTTATATTTTCTTCTTTGATATTTTCCAGACCAAAGTTCAAGTTTCTTGTTTTCCCTTATGAATCTAAAAAAGGAAAAGGCCATAGATTTTAAATGCCTACATGCTAGCTAATTGTGTGAGTATGTAATATTGTTTCCAATATGGCCATTTATTTATGATGTCATCCTTTAATTTCATAAGTTTGTTTAATAGATGCTTAAGAGGATTTACGTTTCTAAAATGTTATTAATGAGAAAGTAAATTCAAAGTACTGCTTTTAATTTAATTTTTTAAATAGAAAAAATATCATCATCCTCATAAATATAATAAAATTTTAGAAAAAAACACATCCAGAATATTTATGAATGGCTACTTGTGGGTTTTGTGACTAGGGATTGTGTAAAGGCAATGAGGAAGACCAACAATGCTTGTTTAACATCATATACTCTTCTACATTGCTTAAATATCTTACCATGTACAGGTATTGGCTTTATAATATTATAAATTTGTTCTTTTATTGCTAAAAACAAGACTAACTTTATTTTTTTTAAGACTAACGTTAGTTATCACTATGTCAGCAACTAATTTAACATAAAAGTTTATAAGGCTTCTTTCTACTAGCATCAATAGAGGAGAGAAAGTGTCGAAATTCTTGTTTCTCCTTCTCTTGACTCCGAAATGAATTAAAACCAGAAGTAATTTACAGACATATTCCAGAATCTCCTCTAAATAAGACATATAGTAAAGCTTTCTATTCCTGTAAACCTACATCACTCTTGGCAGTTTCTTTGAAAATGGCGTGCAATTTTTAACCATGGTTTATGAGCAAACCCCTTAGTTATGCTTGTTACAATTTTTTGGGCACCGCTAAAGGCAGTTGATGGTCTTTGGCATGATGTGCTTGCATCCTGAAAAGCAGTCTGTGTAGCTACCACCGTCCCTTTCCTTCCCATTCTGCCTGTAACTGTTGAACTGAAGAATGAGAAGTCTTTTCTTCCAGCCTGTCAAAGTTCTATATGGCCTGTATGGAAGAACTCCATTTCCGAGTGTCTGCCAAGCAATGCAAGTTGATGATTGACCTCAAAGCAGGTCAAATATACTTATATCTCATTCTAGCTTTAATGGCAACGAATTCTCTGTTGCAGTGATAGGGAGGAAACCTTGGAAATCTTGCAATATAACTTATTACTGATCCTTGGAACTGACTTCCACCTGGTCTCCTGGTCCTCTCTGTAGCTTTGTGACTAAATCCAGTCACATTTTCCTTTCCTACAACAGCCTTTCCTCTTAGGTTGGCTTTGATCCCCAAATACGCCATAGGACTCGGCCTCAGCTCTCTAACAGGAATGCAACATTTACCTGCATTAGTTATCACCGTAAAGTGCAAGGTTGTTCCTGGATTTCTTTTTGCTTTATGTAGACTTTCCTCCTTCCTTCATCTTGTCAACTGAGATAGGAAGGCTTGGAAACAATTTGGAAACTTCAAACTAGTTTCAAGATCAAATGTTTGAAAAGTCAATCCACTTAAGACCATATATGGAAGGCAAAAAACACCACAATATTTTTTCAAACTAATGATGATCTTGTGTTTTGAAGGTCTGATGATATCATCACTTTAAACAACTCAATTGTTTTCAGCTTGAGTAACAGATGAAGAAAAAAGTGTATTTTCTCATCTTGCTTCCAAACCCATTCCTCTTTCCAAGAACATGAATGTCTAAGAAAATATGCTGATAGTTTGTCTATGAAATACATAAATATGTGGAGAAATAGACAAAAATTGGATCTTCAACATGGGGCTGAAATGTGGACAGATTCCATGCTGGAAGTCTAAGATTAGTAAGATACTGTATCTCAATTGCATTTAACCTGTAATTTATTGTCATTCTACTGATTCCATATCACAATAAAGAGGAAAATATTTGCATTAGAACAGAGTAGAATGTGGTAGTTTTAAAATGCAATTGATGTAACACATATATTCCACTCTTCATTTTTTGAGGAAAACATCAGTGATATATAAACCAACCAAAAACAGTTCTTTCAGGATTTGGAGTATCAGTGGTATACTAATCAATGAAATTCTTCCAGAGTAGAGAATGCTATAGTCCACAGATAAGGATTTAAAGGGTTTAGAATAGTTTTGGAATGAAAACTCCAATTTTTTCAATGTCTATTGTAACTGAGGTGGTTTTTTTTAATTTTTTTAATTTTTTTTTTGTGGTTCTGATAACCTCTTAATCGACATTCTTGTTTCAATCTTGACAGCATATCTTTCACTCTCTAGAGAGGATCTTTTCAGAAAGCGAATCAATTCTTCTTATTATACATAAGTTAAAACCAGCATTTCTCCTATGAGCCCTGGAAGGAGGGATGCCTGCTTATCCTTCAGTTTTGTGTTACCCTTCTCTTGCCTCCCTCTGCTGCAAGCCATAACTGGTTGCTGATTTAAAAGTACTGCTAATTCTGCCTTAAATTCTTTGTATTGGCTTTTCCTGCTACCTGATACTCATCTGCAAAATCCTTGCATAAATGCTTTCTTATCATGCAGGTTTCAGCTTACACTTCACATCCTCAGAACCCTCTTTTCTTCTCCATACTAATGTAGTCTCCTATTCCATCCACTTCCTATCACAATGTCTTGTTTTATGTTCTAGTTGAAATCCCTACCTGAGTTGGTATTCCCATCATGATTCTGTGTGATTCACCTCTTATTTTCTGTCTTCAACCAGAATATAGGCTGTGTGAGAGCAGGGAATTTTTTTCCCCCAACGTACCCTGCCTCTAATGGTGTAGAACACATAACAGGACCTTAGTTTGTGTTGAACCAATGAAACTCTATGATCACTCAATATGCACTTCAAAGGCAATATTTCACCACATTATGATCCATTGTTTGTTTTGAGACAGGATGTCCCTATGTAGTGCGTGATGGCCTTGAACTCATTATGTGGCCCATTTTAGCTTTGAATTCTCTATCTTGCCTCAGCCTCTCAAGAGCTGGGATTACAGGCATGGCCACCATGGCCTGCAATATTCCATTTTTTAAAAGCACTTTCGTAAACTATAGAACTCTGAGGGGAAGATCAATAAATGTGCTCTTTATTGTCATTCCTCTGTGATTTTAAGTGGATAAAACAAATACCAACAAATATTTCAATGCTTTAAGAAAAGAAGATAGACCGTTGTATTGAGGTCTTGTAAAGCATCAACAGAATATAAATGTGTTAACTGACAGACGATACAGGAGCAAAATTTGCAGTGCAGTACAACAAAATGCTGAAGTAAAATAGAAATATTGTGGACCTGGCATGATCCTGTGACTAAGAAATTCTAGAAAGAAATAGTTCTTTTCTGTTTGAGGATGAATAATTACAAGGACCTACAATGTAAACTACAGAAACAACTACATTTGGATTAAACAACAACAACAACAAAAATTCATAGCATTTAGGGTGGAGAAGAGTCTTCTTATGTATTATATTAATGTTAATTTTTAATGCAAGTTATAGTATAAAACATCCTCATATTTAAAAATTTCCTTATCAGCATAAAGTATTTTCTATAGAGATGATTACTAATGATGCATTGTAGTTGTCCACTTAAGTTGACACAGCATTTGCTTGTGAGGTAACTCAAGTATGACTACCATGTGATAAGAGGAAAAAATACATTTTTGTTATTGAATGAATAATACTCAGTCATTGTTTAATAAGAAATGAGTGAGAGAACAGTGTGAGGCAACAATGGAAGCAGACAAGACAGAGTTAGCATTCATAAGGTTAGAGAGAAGCCATGTGAAAGTGGAGGCTCATCTTGAAGTATACTCATTGAGAAAACAGGATGACTATATCATTCTCATTGTCTGCACACAGTGTTAGAACAAAGTGGAATCAAGTTAACGTCTTCAAGGGACAGGAATCTGTCATTTTTCTGACTGTCAAACTGTATCCATAACTCTAGCAGTATTATAGACAGCTGAGTCAGACAGGGCTGGCCCCTTGACGGAATCAACACCCAGGAAGAGAATACGCTACAACTATGACCAAAGATGCATCCACTGAAGCCCAGGCCTCAAGGTAAGGATAAAATGACGAGAGATACACACATGGGAGATAAATAATAAGCTGAAGATTGTACTCATCTGACCTGATAAAAACTAGACAAATACCATTCACCCCAGTGGGCAACCAGGACCTCTGTCCTGGAATGTCTTTGTTCCTTCCATGTCCATTTGATAAGTGACCTGTTTCCCCATTGGATCAATATTACTTAAGCGACTATACTTGTAATGTTATTGGTTGATCATAATTTTGACCTGCATTGTACCCACCTCATGATTTTGCTCTATAAAACTTCCTCTGAAAAGTGGGCTCGTTGGTAGCCCACTTGGGTCCCCTCCTGTTTCTCAGGAGCTATCTTTCCCTGTCAATAAATTTTGCTACTCTTAACCTTTTTTTCCTTAGAATTCAATCTTTGATTTTGGGGAACATGAACTGAGAGTATCTGACATCTTGCAGGTTGGGAGTTATATTTTTCCCCCTATATCAGCAGAACATCTTACAACTCAAAACATATGCCAACAAGCACTGGCATATTGCTGAAAGGAATCTGATGGAGCAGGCAAACTTCACCTTTCAGATGTGATTTAGGGACCAACCTCAATCATACTTGGACATCCTGATGCTTTTCCAAGAGCATTACGCAAATTATGGAAACCTGTTTTGCTGGGTATTTTTTTAATTGAATATAACTTAATACTGCTTTTATTTTTGCCTGAAAATAACACATTCATATAGGCATAGGTAGAAGAAAAAATATTTGAGAGTTTATTACTGTGAAATCCCAGGTTGTTTTGAGAGAAAATGAAGAAGGTGTTGATGATATATTTAGTCTATAAGTAATGCATTCGTCCATAATATAAAGATACTGCAGATTTAAATTTCATCTCTGGGAAGGGTAATAGCCACTTTTGAGTAGAAAAATAAGGTATCTTTTAAAGATAAATTGTGGCAGAAAAAAACTGGTAGGAAGTATTTCATTTAAATTATTGGTAAAATATTTCATTTTAAAAGATTTCTAAAAATTACTTAGGATAAAAATTTACTCAAAATTATTGATACTACTAGAAAATTTCTTTAGTATTTTAAAGAAATAGGGCAAGCAAGCTGCCTTGAAAAACATAGGACTTGGACAACACACTGGCATCAAAAGTCTCCTGATTTCTTATTTTTGTTAATATTGTTATTTTTTCTATCAGAATATTTATTCAGTAGCTTCAGATTAAGAAATACTAGGCAGAATGTACCATTTTATCATAATTTTATGAAATCAGTAGGTATTTTGATTTAGACTTATTAACATCTTATACTGTATGAGAGCTATCTTTGCATCTTTTTAAAAATTGCATGTGTCATAGATTTTAAGACCAATTGCCTTGATGAAAGGTAGAGATAATGTTCAGTGGACTGGAAGGCTGAAAGGGTTTCCTAATGAAATTGGAATTGACTGTCAAGACTGTTAAAATGTGGAATCGAAGGGGAAAAGAAGGTTTTAAAAAGTCAAAGACACAAAGAATAAAGCAATGGTTATCAGGAGTGGGGGTAGAGAAGAAAAATGTAGGTCAAGGGTTCAAAGTAGCAAATATATAGGATGAACAAGTTTAGAGAGCTAATGTACAACGTGACATCTACAGTTAGTAATATTGTGTTCAAGATTTTTCCTTACAGAGTAGTTACTAGGTGCTCTTGACACACACATGGGAAGTTACGTGAGATGACAGATATGTTAGTGATTGATTATGGTAGGTCATTATCTCCAAATACAGTCTATTTTAAAACATGATGTTGTACATTTTAAATATGTGCAATAAATTAAAAAAAATGAGATGGTATATATTAGACTTTGAAAGCCCAGATCTGTTAGGAAAGACAAGTCATACAAACTTCAAATTTAAACACAAGCTAAGTTACAGTAACATGTTATAAATATCCAAAGGTTACAAGTTACCACAGGTATCTGTGTTTGGCATAACAGAAGATCCAGTGCAGGCAGAAGTTTGAGGTAAATATGAGTGACCGTTTTCAAGAAACTGTACAAGTTTTTAAAATCACCACCCCCCATATACACATGTAGACTCCTTAGATACTAGTACTAAAAAGAAACTCTACTCTTAGAATGTTAACATCTTTGAGATGCATGAGAGATTAGTTCTAGTTTTAAACAGAGAAGGAAGTACTACTCATTGGGCCCAAGGAGGGGACCCCCTCGGAGAAACTCCTCTGAATCAGAGAGGGAGTGTTTGGACATTGCCTTCCTCCCACTTTCCAGTCACCCATCTATCCTTATGTTGGTTACAGTTCCGTGGAAATTGGAGAATATGAAGCTATAGACAGAGAAGAGTATAAGAGTAACAAAAGATAGCTTGAAGAGCAAATACGCAAATGACATTGCTGTAGTTGATATAAACTTTCTAATTGCTGCTATAAAAAATTGTTGTCAGGGGCTGGGGATTTAGCTCAGTGATTAGAGTGCTTGCCTTGTAAGCACAAGGGCCTGAGTTCGATCCCTGGCACCACCAAAAAAAAAAAAAATTGTTGTCAGCTCAGTATAAAAACATAAATCTATCACCTTGTCATTTTGGAAGTCAAAGTCTAAAACAAGCCTTATAGGGCCACAGTCAAGACTTCAACAGAGCTGAGCTCTTCTGTAGATGTCAGGAAGTAGTCTTCCTTTTTGGAATGGTTAGAATGCTTGTGTCCCACATAGTTCATGTGATGAAATCCAAACCCACAAGATGATGGTATTAGGAGGTTGGGCCACCTGAAAGGTGACTGTAGTACATAATGGCGAAATGAACATGGATAGGATTTGTGTCCTTATTAATAAAGTGAACCCAGAGCGCTGACTCTTGTTTTCCACCATATGAAGACCTGGGTAGACGGTACCATCTGTGAACCAGAGTAAGCCCTCATCAGACCCTACATCTGCTGGTGTCTTGATCTTTGACTTTTTGGCTTTTTGATCTATGAGAAATAAATTGGTGTTTTTGATGAGTTACCCAGTTTGTGTGCTTTATTATAGCAGCCTAAAGTTTGCGTTTTCTAGTTAATGGAAACCATGTGCGTTTCTTGGCATGTGGCCACATCACTCTGACTTCTGGCTCCGTATGCTCATCTCCTTCTCTAACTCCAGCTTGTCTCCCTTTCTGAGGACCCTGGTGAGTGCCTGGGCCCACCTGGATAATCTGAAATCTCCTCCATGCCCCAAGATCCTGAACTACTTCCGTGAAGTCTGTCTTGCTGCACAAGGTCACATTTAAACAAATTCAAGAGATCGGCTCTGTGCAACTTCCTTGGGGGGGCATTATGCTACCTACCACATTATTCCCCCTAATTTGGTATACTTTTTACTGTTTTTGCCTGTTACTGAGCCATGTCACATTTTCAGAAAATAAAATATGAACAGCCTAATGGTCCTAACATCTTTCTATTTGGTAAATTTTGATCCTTCTTTTAAGTCACACTTACTGGTTTACAGATTTTATTTTTTCTTTTTTGCACTGCCAGGGATCCAACCATATTAGGGTACATGCTAAGTACATGCTAAGTGATTGGTCTCTCACCGAGCTGCACCTATGCTCCAATAAAGTAGACTTAAACACGGGCCCTAAAGGGTAAATAAATGGTCAATATTTACCGAAGGAAGTCCTTAACATGTTTTTCAGAGTAGATGTTTGGTATGTACAAAAACATCAGTGATAACATTATGTTAAAGGGATCACATTACTCTTCGTATATTACATTACTTGTTGAAAAAATTAGTGATACCACAATAAATTGTGTGGTAATAATTCAGAGCAGTATTAAAATGATCCATGCATTCAATAGGAATTTCATCTACTAAAGAGCTTGGCTTATGCCAGATATGTGATTGTTTTATGTACTTATTAAATGATAACATTAACCCCACTATCTCTGAAAAATGATGAGCTTCATATTTCTGATATTAAAGATCTATGTGTGCGCTTTGAAGCTTAAGATGCATTTTCTCTATATTCTCCTCCTGACTTTTTTTTTTTCAGTCCTTTCTCTAAACTCTTATTTTAAATTACCAAGTTTGAAATTTGCCTTTATGGCTTCGGTGATCACAGAATACATCTGAATCTGTAAAGGCAAAGAGATAGGAAAGCTTTTAATATTTTGTTTTATGAATACGATCAACTGCAGAGTCATTCCCATATCGAGACCAGTCTGTGCAGTGGTAGGATGCGGGGAGGTGGTCTTGGTGGGAAGTAGAAATCCAGTAAATCCAGCAGGTGTCATTTCATTCAGGAGTTGTCACATCCAGGAGGTGTGAGAAAAGCAAAAATGTTTAAGGAAAAGACAGGTGATACTGGATTTGAGAAACAAAAGATATGTGACCTGTAACTCAGTTTCCCAATTAAAAGCAAGAGGGAAATGTAATGCATCTGCCCATCACTCATGTCACAGAAGGAAGGCTGGCAGGAAGGTAACTTTACTCACAAGTGCACAGATCTAATAGCAACCGAGACGTCCTTCCCATGCTGACTAGAGAAACTGGTACAGCCATATACTGGAGTATTATTCCGTGAGTAAAAGGAAATGAGCTGTAAAGTCATAAAAAGATACGGAGGAAACATATGCATATTTGTGTAGTGAAAGAAACTGATCTGATGTTGATTTCAAATATGTAGCTTTATGAAAGAGAGAAAACTGTAGGGACTGTAGAATGATCCAGGATTACTAGAAGTTTGGAGGAGGGACGAGTAGATCAGTGGAACAAAAATGATTTTAAGGGAAGCGTAGTAAATCTATTCCATATGACACTGTAATGATGAACACCTGACATTCATTTGTCAAAACACATAGAAACAGAAAGAATTAATTTTATGTAAACCGTAGATTATAGTTGATAATATATCAATACTGGTCATCAATTGTAACAAATATGCTCTACTAATGCAAGATGATCATGATGGGGGAAACTGAGGGGGGCAGAGAAAAAGAATGTATGTGAATTCTTGGAAAAAGAAAAAGTGCATACACCCTGGCTCTCATTAGTTGGAAATAATATTCTAATCACAGAGTAGATGCCTGGACTGACAAAAAGATTCTGACTTTACCAGAACTGTTAGTTTCCAGGTTGAATTTCCGTGTAATAGCGGTCTCACTGCCAAGAATAGTAGTAAAGTCTGGTTTCTTTTCGTCATAGGATATTACAATCCTTTGATTTTTTTTGTTGCTGGCCTTTGGACTCTCTTCATGGATTATCTGAAGGGAAGTCGATTTTATGTTTCTCATTGATCTTGAAAGCAAAAGGCATCGTCCGTGTAATTCGGTCATATCCTTTTGACTCTTGCCTCTACTCTAGCCTTGAGACTATTTTTTAAGGTTTCAATGATGCCTGGAATTTTTCAGGAGTGGCCCAACTCTGACCATGTTCACTTATTTTTTTGTAGCAACTTCAGATATTAAGGGTCTATTGACTGTTTAAAATTATTTTATAGTCATTACTGGTTCTCTTTAATTTGTGTGTGACACATAAACCAGAAGCTGAAGTTTCTAGTGTTGATCAAAGGTAACCACTTCACTATTAGAAAATATAGCTGAATTAACTCAGAGTAAGAGAAATTTGTCATTACCAGGTAAGAATAAATATTTATTTCTGTGAGTCCTTGTGCTCTCTAGGTAAAATATCTCACAGTAAAATATAAGTTTTATATATAAAAGTTAAATTTTATTAGGAGTGTATAAACAGCATAAGGAAATCATGCTCTCAGTTTTTTCATCCAGCACTGTTAGATCTGTAAATACCACAAATACTTTTCTTTTAAATTATCGTTTTTTTACAGAAAATTAGTTGTATTACTTAGAATGAAATTTGATGATGTATTTTAAAATTCTATACATAAATATTCATAAACTCACTTTTAAACTTTTAAAATTGTATATTTGCTCAAAAAACGAACAGTTTGGAAAGGAATCCAGTGAAAAGAAAGTATTTCTCTCATAGTTCAACTCACCAGTTACACAGGCTATAATTATTTCTTGTATATTTTTCTAACATGATTATGCATATCTGGGCTTATATATGTATGTGAATCTGTAATGTAGACATTAAACGTGATAAAAAAATAAGTATATCTTATGTATAATTCACATCATCTTTGGACATCACCACTTGCCAAAGTCCACCATTCATAGGTATGAGTAGATCGATATGGATGTATGTATAGATGAAGAATACATGGTCAGGAATATGCTTCAGAGAGGAAAATTCTGAATTTTCTTTAATTATTGGAATGAACCTCTAATGCAGTCATCTGACGTAGTAAACAGCTCTTTGTCTAGAAGCACATGGCCCAAACCTGAAGAATAGAGTAGAAGCTACTGTGGATTGTTAAGGTTCAGCAAGGGATTTCCTAAACCCATGTCAGTCTTGCACAGCTTCACTTCATAAATACGCTGCAATCTCGGGGCCCTTGGAACACGCCACTTACAACACTTCAGAAGTTTACATTTGGCTGTTAGCCAAATAATACAATCTTTGTTTGGCTGTCAGTGGAAAATATTCAATTAGATGAATGTACAGTGGAATGAGTTCTTCCTATAGGATTTAAACTCTACAAATCATTGCCATATAATTTCAGTGGGACTACATTTTTCATAAAGTCATGCCACTCTGGATGTTAAATGAAATTAAATACGCTTTATTTTCTGGCAATTGCCTTATGTATAGGTTATTAACCTCCTCCATTCCAAAAATATCATTTTTCTGTCAGAAATCCAGAACTGGAAGGCAGCAAGTTTAAGTCTTTAAATTCCTTAAAAGAGGCCTCTGTATGTAGAACTGCTTGTAATTTTTGGCTATTTCATAGGCAGCTCAATAATTGCCTAGTAAAGTCTTCTGGTTTTTCCAAATAAGAAACTCTTTGCATATCTGTGCAGTTTGGAATGGGAAACAGTTCTAAGACTCTCATGAATGGGTATTTATGAAGTCTATTGATAGCAGTTCAAAGTCTATTTAGCATACAGGTGGATGTGGCAACTCTTCACTTAAATGCCTGTGGCTGTTTTAGTTCTGTGACTACTGAAATATTTTTCTCCTGTATCCAGGGCTATCCTGTGCCATAAGTCAAAAGCAAAGCACAGATGCGTGCACACTTGCGTGTGCACATGCACACATGCATTCTTTAAGTGAGAAATAAGAGAATTCAATGATAGTCATTTAGCATAAATGGAAAGCATTTGTCAAAAAAGAAGAAAGTATAAACGATGGAAGCCACAGTAGATGAAAGGCTAACACTTACTTCCATCTGCCTAGTTTAAGTTTATTTTGAGTTTCTGGTATAGAACATATATGTATTTATCCATTTACTTACTTCTGATGCGGTTTTGCTTTCTGATGGGGCTTTCCATGATCCTCATGCCTCATATACACAGAGTCCCAGGATTACAGGAATGTGCTGCCAGGCTGGGCTCCAATATACAAGCTTTAATGGTAGAGCAACAATAGGAAAGCAGCCTATAGTGGGATTGTGAGGAGAGAGTGACGGTTAGAAGATTGAGGAATTTGCCTTTGCTCCCTTTGCTTGAGTCTTCATTGCATCGGTTGTCTCTTTTATACAATAGTCGCCTAGCTTAGTGTTGTTTTATTGGTGGAACTGCCTACATAAATGTCCCATGCTCATGCTGGACCTCAGGTAGAATCCCTGGGACCCGGATGCTTTGTTCCATTGCTGGGTACAAAGGCAAGATGTCAGTTTAAATTAGTTTTAACACCGGTGTGGAATAAACAAGAAAGAGTGACAGCAGCTTATACGTATTTTGATATGAGGAGTGTTGCCTCTTAATTCTGGCTCATCATATTTTACGTCAAGTTTAAGATACCCCAAATTTTAAGTAATAAGTGCAACCATCTCAAAAATCAAGACATAAGCAAATTATCATTAAAGCGTCTCTGAACGACACCAGGTGTCCCTGCTTTAGTTCTGTCTTCCTCGTGCAGGACTGTACAATGTTCAGTTTCCTTGTCCTTTCATAGATCGAGTGTACTTATAAGAGATTATAAAAGTACTTCAAATATTGACTAATTTTCCTAAATCCACATTGGAATGCAGTTCAGAAAAGAAAGAGGAGAAACGCATCTCCAAAGAGTCGCATTTGTTTTCTAATTCTTTTCTCGCCACTGGAAAACATATCAATTTGTTGTAGGATATGAAAGGATAGAAGTGTATAAAGTTCACATTATTTTACCTCCAAAAGAATCTGTTAATTTTATGTATACTTTGTAACAATAGAATTGACTCACAGTGAATTTGTTCTCTGTAATCTTTTTCAGTTAATCTCTTTTGAACCATTTAAATATGTATATATCTTACAAATTCTTTTTAAATTTATAATAACAGTCTGCTACATAAATTATTTAATTAACTCATGTTAATAGATATTTAGATTATTTTAATGTTTTCAATAAACAACAGCAAAGCAATGAAACAACTACAAAGACCATATAATGTACAGTGCATTTTTATGTACTTGTCTGCATATTTATTTAGTTGAATTTCCTAAAATATGAGTTACTGTACAAAGAAATAGAAAGTTCTTATTTTGTTACATGAGATCAATTTTTCTTGTAGTATGTCTTTCCTTGTTTACACTACCAGGTACGAAATATTTTTCAAAGGTCTTTGGGGAGAAGACTTTTAAAATGCCCTTTTGGACATTTAAGACCAAGTAGTAAAGGCAGTTTACATGGACAGGCAAATAGGTTAAGGAAGATGTTCCTGCCTGTAGCCTTTGTGACTTCTTGGGCTTATTTGGTGCATGTCCAAGGAGAGGGATGTTAAAGACAGATGATTCGAGAAACTTCCGGGGAGCAGTTACTAGATCTATTTTGGCAATTTGCTTTGGAGAATTTAATTGATCTTTGGTCTTATACTTTGTTAATAATTACAAAGTTCATGGATTTAAGGGTAAAATTCAGCAAAGAAAGTCAAGCATAAGGATTTATCAGTATAAGCATTTCATATGTTGTTTGGTTATTGAATGAAATATACTGAGTCAAATACAGAAAGTGAAAGACGGCAGCATCTGGGGCAGTCTTTGTTACTGGAGTACATGATGGTTTTATCACGATTTGAAATCCTGGTTGTCCAGAATCGTTAAAGTTTCAAGGTAGTGAATTGGTGAGTAATAGTCTATTGTTTTTATTCTGATTAGATTAGATTACTTAGTCATACAGTGTATTAATAGGGTATATTGTGGATTTGTTTTTAAACAAAAGAAAAAAATCATGCTATGATGAAAGTATTATATCCCTTTTTCTATGGAAGTGAACTAACCACATCTTGTTGCATTTGATACTTATAATATCCTGCTTCTTTTTGTAGATTATAAGGAGTAGAAATTTATTTCTTGTATGAAATTTAAAAAAATTTTTATTTTTATTGGTACATGTTTGTAGGACATAATGTTTATATTCCTGATGGGGAGTCAGTACATGTACATAACATCTTAATTCTTTTTTCATCCCCTTCCCCTACCCTCATCCCCCCTCCTTCCATCTTTTGGTCCCCTTCCCTTTTGCAAAATATCTATGTATTTCCAATTATCTTTTATTTTATTCTTTATTTATATTTTGGGTCTCTTGTATAAGAGAAACCATGCCCTATTTAAGCTTGCATGTCTGATTTATTTCACTTAACATTATGGTCTCAAGGTACATCTATTTTCCCACAAATGACTCAAGTTTATCCTTTGTTATGGCAGAGTAGTACTTCATTGTGTATATATGCCATATTTTCTTTATCCATTTAGTGGTGCTTTATTTTGTACTCTATCCCTTTTGGCATTTCTTGATTTCACAAACACTAACAATATGCTTCATGGAGATTTTGTGATAGTTAAAGGTTAAGGTTTTTACAGTGCTCTGTTGTTATCCTTATCAAATCAGGAATGCTGAAACAATGAATCTTAAATAGCTCTCCTTCCATTCTTGTAAGTTTCTAAAGGTTTAATTAGTCAGTTTTTTTATTTTGGAAATTATAAACTATTCAATAACTTTGTCATGTGCTAATCCTCCAATGTAGATTATCAGGAAAAAGGATGAGTCAGAGCTTGCCACTGAAGTCTAAGAGGGCAGGCACAGAGACACGTCGAACCAGGGCTGCCCTGCCAGACAGACGCACCTTCTCCATGGCCATGCCACGTTGCGCACAAAGTTCCAGAGGAAAGGTGGAGCAAGAACTTTGTTTTTAAGGCAAAATGGTTAAGTGAGATCCATAGAATGCTCCAGTTATCATCAGTCATCTAGAAAAACACCTGTATTTCTATAGAATAAATCATGCATCTGATAAAGGAATCATATATACAGGCAAACTCCTAAGCACTTCACCTGCTTACAGTAATTCATTTAATTCTCACGATGACCTTGCAGTGTAGTACAGAACAGGAAACTGAGGTTCAATGGCGCTGTCTTCCCTGGCAGTTCTGTGAGTGGGATTGAATCTAGATGGTCTGGTCTTGGGGCTGGTGCCCTTCCCCACATTGGTAAATCTTTTCCTTTTTTCTCCAAGGGAAGATGTGAGAGTGGGGACAAGTAAAACATAAAATGCAGTACAGCTAGATAGAAGATGGTTTAATCTGACATGAAGTGTAATTCCAAGTGCATCTAAAATTGGTCGAATTCTTCTTACATAATAGGTCACACTGACTTTTCCCTTCATTCAGTTGAGGGAGTAATCAGTTGGGGGAGATGCTTGTTACTCCTATTTTTAAAATGAACAAATGAGCAGAGGGAGAGTATATAATTTGATCAAAAAGTTTCAAAAGTTGGTAACTTTTGAAATTAGGAATAATAATCATATTTTTAGCTACTATGTAGGTTGTACTGCTAGGCCATGATAGATGGTGACTATTGTTCCCCAATATATTCTGGTATTCTATTATTTCCTAGCCTGTTTGCATTATCCAGAAAGGTTATGGTCAACAAGAATATAGTGGTTCTTTTTGGTGGAAAGGATTCTCAGTAGTCTTTAGTTAAAGTGCTGCATTCACTGTGAGGTAAGTTGTAAGTTTTTTTTTTTTGAGGAAGGGGTGCTGTGGATCAAACTCAGGGCCTAGCGCTCAAGCGCTCTATTACTGAGCTAAATTCCCAACCCAGAGTTAAGGTTTTTTTGGGGGGAGGGGTGCTGGGGATCGAACTCAGGGTCTTGTGCTTGCAAGGCAAGTACTGTAACCACTGAGCTAAATCCCCAGCCCCGAGAGTTAAGCTTTTAACCCATAGATACCTCACCTCCACCTGTACCTACACTTTTAACTATACTCAGACTCTGTTAGTTTACTTGGGAGCATTAGAGTGCGTAATTCTATTACTGTCAGAAGTCTGTTTATGTTAGATTGAAATTTTAACCCCTGTTTGCTCAAATAGTTTAACTTCTGAAAAGTTATTTTATTCATCTTCCTGATGAATAACAGCGAGAACATTTGAGAACCCAGAAATAAATTCAATCACATCTGGTAAAAGGGACTATTACCAACATGAATCAAACCTCACATTTTTAGAGAGAAATTGAAATACAAAGTTAAAATTCACTTCCTTATTGGAGAAATTAAAAGGTATAGATCTTAAACCCCGAATTCAGTCGTATGGAGAACACTCAGCAATGAGGTTATAATTCATGGTTAGTAGCAATGTCTGTAGCCTGATCCTTCTTCCTCTCTACTTCATGACTTTCAGTGCTCCAAAATTAGCATGTGTGAGAAACAAATAAAAATAGCTCCATATCAGCTTCACATTCCAAGGCTGGTTTATGGTGAACTCTTTCTGGCTTCACTGGCGAGCAGGGCACGTCGCACTTAGAGCAGTCAGTCCGATGGCAAAATTGTCTTTACTTCCACACTCCACCAAACACCTGCTCTGGTTTCTGCTTTTTCTTCACAAGGGATGCCCAGTTTTTCGCCCTGTGCTACCATGCCTCTCCCTTCTCTTAGGCTCTGACGAGTTTCTCCTAGAATATTCACTGAGTTCACTGCAGTGTGCTTCTCAACACATTGCTCAGGTTAAAGTGCCGTTATTCCCATTACTAGACTTGTGCTTTCGGGGACTCCAGAGATGAAAACCATATTTCACCAGGTTGTGTTTCCCTTCAGGGTTCCAGTTTAAATTTCTCCCCAATTCTAGGTAAGTTAAAAAGAAAAGTCCAATCTACTTCTTCATTATACATATTTATGTTCTATTTGTAGTAGAAAAATATATCGCTAGTTGAAAATTTTCAAAGCTTTTCCTTTTCCTTTCTATAAGGCTTAAGCATTTATTTCCTGGGTGTGCATTTTTATATTCTTTCTTTTTGGATTTTTCATCACAAGCAAGTAGTAAGTCCCTCCCAAACCATCCAATATATTGAAAATCAAATCAGATCAAATCAAATAAAACAAGAAATCTTCCCATTATGCCCCTGCTCATGTTTTTTTATACCCAAGATAGACTATTATAATAAGCTCTGACTGGTTGTTTTAATTGGCTTCTTTTGAGTAGATTAAGTGTTTTGGATATCCTTTTTTTCACATTCTGTGATCCTTTACACAGGGCAGAATTGCTACTTCATGTACTGTAACTCCATCCTCTTCAAGCTACTAAATGATTTCAGAACCATCTTTCCCTGATATTCTAGTTTTCCCCCTTTTCAAAGAGATTAACTTCTAGAGATATTTAACCGGCCATCAAAAATAAGTTATCTAATTACTCTAGATAGTAACTATATGTACTTTCCAAAGACCTCAGAAGTCTCTTCCTCTTATCTGCTTCTTCAGAAGTCAATTCAATTTCCCTTACAAAATCTCCTCATTGCATCAAATTAGTTTGAGTCTTAAACTACTCACTAAGAATCAGTTAGGGTACCCTAACCTTTCCAGACTTCAAAACCATTTGCATTTGATACAACTTTGTTCCTGTTTTGTACCTGCTTACCTTTGCCTCTAGGGTCTCTGTCATTCTCCTGCACAGGTCAATTAGTGTGTCTGCCTTCATTTTTCTTTCTCTTGACTATTAAGAATGCAGAATACATTTTAAAAAATGTGTCCTGTTAAGTATCCCAAATTTAAATCAGTGTAAAACTAGATAAAACGTGAAAGGCAGAGATCTTTAGTTACTCCATTTTATGTCAGCTGGTATCTAAATTACCAATCTAACTCTAGATTGATCTAAATAGTGCACTTAATTAAACTATTTAGTTTGTACTTAGGAGTGCACATAAGAGTGCCCACTGGCTTGTATCCAGACATCACGTGGTAGTTTGATCCCTTTTAATCTATCTTGGAATTGAATTTGAGTTATTAGGAATAGAAAAGAACATACATTCCCCTCTAACAAGTACCCCTCTGCTGTAAGTGAAACCTGGGGGACAAATATCCTGTAGTGTTTTTAAGTGGCTTTTATTTCATTCATGTACCTGGGAACTCTGATGCATGGGAAGGGAGTGAGTTGTTCTCTTTCGCGTGCTGAGGCCCATGCCCCTCACCCCTCTGTGTCAGTGTGTGAGGGGTGTCATCCCCAAAATGCCATCCACTGTGTGGCTTGAACATCAGAGTGTTACTGTCTCACAGTTCTGAAGAGTAGAACTTTGAGATAAGGTGTCGACATGGTTGTTACTTCTGAAGCTTTTTTCCTTGCCATTTAAGTGTGTTCTTCTCCCCGTATCTTCACATCATCCTCCCTCTGTGGCCCTGTGACCTAATCTCTTCCTTAACGGGCACCAGTCATCTTTAAATGAAGTTCCATGCTAGTGACCTCATGTGAGGGTCCTTACTTCTTTCCATGCTTTCCCTCCAAGGAGTCCCTGTGCAACCTTCTGGGGATAGAGTTTCATCGTGTGAATTCTTTCTTATGAAACAGTTCAGCCCATGATACCCTTTTACTCATTCTTGTACCTTTGAAAACTGAGTCTTCCTGCTGCTCTTTCTTGGTTGCTGATAAGCTGTGTCCTGATTGTTTTTCCTCATTAAAAATAAAGAAAAGGAAAAAAAAATACCTCATATACAATTCTGCTTATCTTGAATTATTTCAAAACCAAGGCAGTATTCATACTTTACAATAATCTGTTTCAGGAAGTTCTTTGATTTAGTCCATTTTCTCTTATATAATCCCACTTAGAATCCTATCCACACCCATAACTGCTTTTAGGAATTCCTAAATGAAATCTTTCACTGGGCCCTCTTGCTTATTCTATTACTGCCATTTTAACTTCTAACATCTTCAGAAATAATGGGTAACTCATTTCCCTAATATTTCAGGGTGCTTCTTTCTTCATTTCCTCCTTATCCAAGATAAATTTTTCTGTTAATAATTTCAGTTAGATTCTTACTAATATGCCAACAATCATTAATTCTAATTTCTTTACCACATTTTTATGACATCCCAATGCATTCCAATGTACAAGACTACATATACACTTTGTTCTTATCCAAAAATGCAGAAAAAGTCTAGTGGAAACAAGCTCCCTACAATGCATGATAGTTATCTCTACTTGCTTGACAACTTCACTGTATTTCTCTGGGCAATTTATTACACAATTTGAAATTAAAAAAAAAAAAAAAAAACTTCATGAACTCCAAATTCCTTTTCCTCCGGTTAATCCTTGGCATTGTTTTCTACTTCACAAAGTCAATAGACTCCTCATCTTCTTTTGTTCCAACATACACACTACATATCTGATTATGAGATGTTTATTTTTATACATTCCAAAGGCACCTCAGAAATATCTTTCTGTACCCTCTGCACAAATAGAACTGTTCCACTTCCAAAACTATTTGTCTCAGTGAGTGATGCTTACCTATTTGTGGTAATATGAGCCAGAAATCTCGAGAGTTCCGTTTCTCTCACTTTTTACATGTTTCTCAAATTCTGTAGCCTTTATCTTCTAAATATCTCATTTTTCTGCCCACATCCTTACTGTGGTGCTCTAATTAACACCAACTTTACCTTTGAGTAAGCAATTTCCTATTTATGTCCTTAACCATCCTTAGTCCATTTTGTCCACATTGCAGTCAAAATAACCTCTCAAAATATAAACACTGTGTTGTTACTTGCTGTCTTCTCCCGTAGAACTGTCTTCAGGGTCTGACAGACTTTCTTAGCACAGCTAAGACAGTGAACATAAGCCTCAGCCTGGCCCCTCCAGCAGCTCCTTTTTGTATCATAGCTGCTCCCTTGTTTTTTCAGTACCAGGTTTGCTTTTTTTTTTTTTTTTTTTTTTCAGTCTGCTGTAAGTTCTGGATCCTTCTTACCACATCTGTGCACTGTTTCTTCATCGTTCTTATGTCCCTTTTCAAGTGGTTCTGTCTTACTTGTCCTAAAACAGTGTGGGACACTCAGAAGATTCTCAAATATATGTCTGTCAAGGGACTGAATGAACAAATGAGAAATGGATCAGTATCTCATTTGTTTGTGGAAGAATATATCTATCTTTATGTATACATTATCTATCCAATTAGTAAGGCTATTTTAGGTGTAGAAATGATAGACATATGTACGGAGTACCCACATAAATGAATGAGTCTTGTTGAAGGTGAAGTTGAATCTGTAGATTCCTTCATGGCAACGGTTCGCTAACCTCAGCATTGATTCAATCACTTTGGCACATCTTTCCCGCCTCTTTTGAATAATCTCAAATTAAATTACTTCTCTCCATCTTTCTAATTTCTATAGCTTTAGTTCAGATCACTAGTTCTCCTTTTATTCAAAATTACTACGTCTGTTCTTATATTTTTCAAATCCATTTTTCGGTCTTGCCATCATATTCATCTTTTTCAAACACAAGACATTTTGAGCTACTTCCTAGCTGTTGTATCCTTGTTGCCTTCCTAGTGTCTTCCTGGTAGATCTCACCGCCTTACCCCGCACTCTCCACAGTGCCTCCTGCATTTATCATGACTGGCTCGGCTGCGCCTCCTCCATGTCCCTGGCGCAGACTCCTGACCTGTATTGAAATTCATGTTTTCTTGTCTGTCTCCCTTTCTAGCTTTTTGAATCTTTATGCTTATTATCGCAGCCTTTGCAGAAACTTGTCATGTCGTGGGTGTTCCATAAGCATTTATGAAATGAATGAATAATGAATTAATACATTAAGATGTTTGTTAAGACAGTTAAAAGCACTATTATAGTGCATCTGAAGCAATCCATTTTTTCTTGCATTTTGTGATGAGTGAATTTCACTGCCCTGCTTTTTGCACAGGAACTGATGTTGCTCATTTTTATGGAGACAAAGAACAGGATTAGTGAGTTACTACTGATCCTGAAATTATATTATAGGTTGCTCCAAACCTGCTCTTTGTCAAATGGGGGGGCAATAAAGCAACTTTCTTTGTCTCTCATCAGACTGAAATTAATTTTCTCCATCAGAGAATCTTGAAGTTCTAGCAACATGTTTTCACATGTTAGTGCAAGACTTAGTAACAGTTACTCAAAATTTATGTAGTGAATAAATTAAGTTATATTAGATAGAACTAAGCAGACTTTGTCTTAGGTTGATATTTAAGTCATTAGACAAGTATTTTAAATTTTGAGAAGACGAGTCTTCATCATTTTGTTGCTTGTTTTAGATTTTTTTCATTTTTTTTATTTGTTATTTTTCTCATTTGCTACCCACCAGGTGGAATATACCTCCTGTATTTGAAATTTGCAATTTCTCTTCACATTCTTCAGATACTTGAATGTGAAGAGAGGTTGGCTTCTACTTACTAAATCATTCAAAAGTACTGGGAAGAATTGCACAGTTCTTTTCAAGAATGGAAACAATTAGTGACAAAGTACGTGAGAGGGGGATTTTTAAATTTGAAAAATGGCACTTTTCTGATTGGTAATATAATAATATTTTTGTAGTATAAAAAGGCATAGCTATATGCATATTAAAGTCAATTTTCTGCTAACAATTCCAAACCAAAATAAATATAAGGATTTTTCCCCAAAGTCTATGCCAAAAACTGGCTTCAGATGATGACAATCTGAAGTGGATAATTACTTCAAATGCAAGCCTTCTCTGCAGTAACCCTTATTTTGGTTTTTCAAATCTCTTGAAGTGACCAGACTGCTTTAAATAAAATCTACTTTTAGGGGCTTAAATCTGTAAAACTTCCTCAATCTTTAAACTTCATTCTTTTTATCACACTTGACTTGAAATCTTGCCATTTCTAATTTTTATTAAAAAAGTACAGTGCTTTAAAGTTATCATCTGTAGTTAATATTATACATATATATAAGAAGTATAAAAATGGCAGAACTTCATGGGGATACATTTATATTAACAGGCAAATTAAAATTAATTCCATGGTAGAATATCCAAATAAAATATCTTTACTTTTCATTTTTCATTTTGAAGTATCACAGCGTGCAAAAACAGTTGCTAGAAGGAAAATATTATGATTTTCTCATTCTAGATTTTTATCAGTTAAAAGAATGCACAAGAAAACAACAATAATTAGTTGTTTATACTCGTGGACAAAAACGTTAAAGCAATGAAGCTCACACGAGTCTAGTTAATAGGGAGTCATTTTCAGAGGTGGTTATAAGAGTAGTGCTCGACCGTCAGTGTGGAAGCAGAGCACGGAGATGGGCAGACAGAAGAGTGACACACACACATCTGTGTATGAAGAGATTAATGTATAATAGCAAAAATAAATATGTAGAAACATTCCAATAGTCAGAAATCACCTGACAAACCGTTCAAAGTCATTGATGGGATGAGGAAACAGTAAGATCACTGCTTTATTTTCAGCTAGCCAATTATTTTGGTGTAACAAAAGTTGGCTTTAATTCAGTTATTCTTAAATAGAGAAATATAAACAGATCACCCAAGCTAGAACAATAGTGGTATGGGGGCGGTGTGATGGGGGATGCTAGGGAGTCTGACTAGTGGAATTCAGGCCATATGCTCTAATTTGGATTTGGACAGCTTTTTGGATGTCTTTGGAAATAAACAGGATTTCTGCTTTTTGTCTTCTTGATGTGGGGTTTACATTTGGAGGAGAAAAAAAGCCCTACTAGTTTAAGGAAACAAATGAAGACCTTCTGGTTTGAATATTTATTTTAATGAGAAGAAAGCCCATTTGGATGAAAAAGGTGAAGAAAAAGCAAGTTTACACTCCCCTAATGTGCTCTGTGATCGCGTCTGTCTTATCCAGCTCTAATTTTCTTTGATTTTAACTCATCTGTATGACCAGACATCTGTGAGTATTTATGCCTTTTTTGGTTATGTGCTGTCCCAATCTGACTATCCATCAAATCCAGTACAGACTTCCCAGCAATGTTTTGTAGAAAATGTAGAGTAGAATGATAACTGATTAGCATTACGTGATAAATGGACATTCTTCAGCTGAAACTGTAAAGTGCAAAACAGCTGAGACAACATATGAGCAGGAAATACTGTGCACAGTCTGTCTCTTGGTTAGTGTTCACACAGCTTATGTTTTATTGGTACAATTCAAAACTATATACAGCTCAGGCCCTGGATATTCTATGGAGCAGATACAAAAAAGAAAAAAAAAATACAACAGGCTCGCACCGTTTGCTCTGCATCTACCTTGATGATGTATTCCTGGGAAGATGCACCTCTTCCTGGTGCATGAAAAATTTAATTTAGTCAAGTTTTCTGACTCGAGTCTTTTGGTAACTCCTGACTGGGGTAGCTTCACCCCTCCAAATGCCATTGGATCGAATCTCTTGTGTCAGTTCTTTGAACTCTGATTAATCCCTCCATGCATCCCCGAAATACAGAACATTAAGATTTACATACTAAAAGCCCACAAAGAAAATAACAAAATGAGGCTAGTGAGGTCCCACTCTACCAAAAGGGCCCCAGCTTCTCACCAGTAGCCAACCGTCACTCTGATGTAGCAATCTGACCCAGGTTTCCAAATCTTCTATTTATTTGTAGAGAGATCCATTTAAAAAAAATCCATTAAAAAAAAAATCATGTTTTTTAACTTGGAGAGTTTATATGAATATACATTTTTTAAAAACTAAACATCAACTGCTGATGAGTTTTAACTTTTAGGCTTTTAAAAACCTCTTTGTTAGATATTTTGAAAAAGCTAATGTTGATGTGGGGCTAGCAAGAACTGACAGGTAAATATGCAGTTTAAAAAAAATCGTAAACAATACCAAAATTTTCACAAAGTGCTAGATTACATTTTATCTATTGGAAAAAGTCTTGGTTGATTTATTAAAGAGCATTGGTTTATGACAGACTATTAAATCAAGTAATAGTCTACCGCAGTAATATGTCATTAATGGGTACAAAATAGTTGAGGTAGAAATATTGTGATAGACCCTTTATCCAATTCACTTTCTGTGGAGATGAAAACACAACCAAAGATTGTGAGAACAAGCAAAGGTGTTGCAGTCGAGAGAGAATAAGCAATTACACCCAGTCAGTGTTTTTCCCAAGACTCCTTTAGGTGTCCTTTGCACTACATCCCGTTTCTTTAATAATGGGAACAAGGGTGAGATTATGATTGACTTAGCACCAACTGTTATAACAAGCCTTTCTGTTTATAATAAGGGGAATAAGGGTGAGAATACGGTTTACTTAGCACCAACTGTGAAAACTGGGAGTTTGAAGCAAACAGCCTAAGGCAATGGCAAAGAGAATGTTTACCCTCATAAACGAGAAAGTTACTTCCTGCACTTTAGGTCATTACAGCAGGGTTTGATTCTGGGAGTTGCAAGATGATATTTTGGTATAATGCAGTTTTTAAAAATTTCATAAATGGCCACTTTTGTTAAATGTTATTTTTTTCTTAAATACATCTAAATTTCTTTAATGTTTTTGACTAAGAAATTTTAAAAGCAAGTGTACGGACTGGATGCTTCAGCTAACCACAGTAACATATTAGTATTTTAAAAATTACTTTGTATAATTAATACTTCTTTTGATACAAAAACTTAATCATATTTGCACCAAAGTGATCCATTCATTAACGTCTAAATCGAATTCCCATGTCAGACAGTAAATGTTTCTAATTGTAATTCTACTTGTCCTCTGGGTGTTCATTTCCCTCCTGTGGATAAGAATAAATTAAAAGTTAGATAATTATATTAATTTCATCAGAAAATAATAGTTTTCCCCTTTTCTATAAAGCATAAAGCTTATATATTTGTCATTAGGAGGGCTGTGACTATGTATCTTTTGGTTTTAAATTATTCCCTTCTTTCAAATTATCAACTTACTATTTTTGGTTGGAAGCATACTAGATTTTGTACATATTTTTATTTATTTTGAGAAAGCTCATAATTGTCTTTAAAAAATTTGCAATGTTTTAATTCAAAATTGGAGGATAGATTTAAGTATGGTATTGGATCTTTTATAAAAGGCATACTTGAAAAGTTGTAATGTTTTGTTAAATTTTCCTTTCTCCAAGTTGTTTTGTAATTTGGTGAGATTTTTGTTATGCTCAGTATGCTTCTAAAATTATTCAAGACAATTTATTATGATGTAAATATTGGGTAAAAATATGTTAGGGCAGAGAAAGATGATGTAAGTATGCTTATATTTGTTCTTTGAGATGTGAGTTATGCTGCTGTGTGATGTTTCTCATCCATGATTTATTTTTTGGCTCCAACCTTTATCATATATTTTATACCCCATTTTCAAAAATGACAAACCTATTTAGCTTTTACTATGCTAATGACTGAAATATTAGGTCAAGTAAGTTTGATAGTTGACTTTTACAAATAGTGAAATCTAACACACAAATCAGGACTTACAACTATGTTAAATTTGAAGTTCCATCTCAGGGCTGTTAGTCGCCAGTCAGTAAGATCTGTCCTCTAATTTCTTTTGCTCTCTAATATTAAAACTTAACTTATTGCCTTGTGCTTTGTATTCCACCTTCTTTCCAAAAATTCTCAGGTGCTAATAAGAACACTTAATATCTTGGATTTTCTTTATCCTTCGAACTTGGTTTTAGTGCTGTTTCTTTGGCCTGTATTGTTGGGTTTCCTCTTATGATTTGTATTAATCCTCTTGAAACACAGTAGGTTTGTATAAGCAGGAAGACAGAAAAAATAGATGCACTACCAACACTCCAAACAATATTTTTAGAGAACTAATACACAAAATTTATTTATAGACCTTTGATGTTAAATATTGCTCTGATCTTTATAATGTGAACACATATGACTGAGGTAAGTGACTTGCTTTTAATGTCAAATGTTTATATTGATTTTATGGCAGCAGAATAAATCAGTTGATTATTTCATGAATAGATTTCAGTGTTGTCTTATGAGCACTGTAAGTAAAAATACTCCTAGAGGAATGTACGAAATGTTAGTCATCTCTCTTCTAATATTATCTATCTTGAGAATTTCTAAACAATGTTCCTGTGACATTTGGGAATATTTTGTTTTGATGTTTAAACTGTCTTCATTACTATTCTCAGAATCTCAGTGCTTTTCCAGTGACTTTAGTTTGCAATGCAAGAAAAACTTTTAATGCTCTGAATACAGTGTAGTCTGGTTTATATTTGCTTTACATTCAGTAAGTAAATGCTTCAACTAAGATGTGCCATTAAAATTATAGTGGCGTAATAAACAGGCTTGACTTCAAACACGAAGATCAGGTATTCTCTGCATTTCGTTCTCCTACATATTACCTGGAGCAACCGGGCTAAGAAGAGTTACCTAAACGTTGCTGTTGTGTTGCCTCATTCTTTCCTCATTATTTTCTATTATTTTATAATCCTCTTTATTGTTGACTACATTGCATGTTATTTTCCACCTACTTTGTCTTCATATAAAAAGCCAGTGTATAAACAACAAAGACACTTTTCATCATGGACGTCAGTGACATGCAAGGACTAGTATGTGCTGCAGATGGATGAGAGAGTAACCAAGTGCATATTCATGTTTGTATGTGGCTGCGAGGCTGTGCCAAACCTTCCTGTAAAATGAAACCTTCCAGATCACTTATGCTTAGTGAATGAGAACTGCTCAAAGCTCGCTGTATGTGTGAGAATGTATAGGGACTAAAAGACACGGGGATTCTAAATACGGCCTTTTCTACTACCCCAGCTATGAACTGAACAATGCTTGTGGTCCTGTTAGAATTTAATCTGCAATTTAAAATTTTGAGCTTGTTAACAATAAAATAATTTTGGAAGATTAATACTTCAATTGCTAGTCATAAATGAAAAAGGAAAATCGATGAAGAACTATCTTTAGTGAGAGGCTCATAATGTGATGTTTAGAGTTCTTACAGTCCTGGGGGGGAAAACTGTTAAATATTATGAATATGTAGGAAAGAATTCAAGAATACTCATTAAGCTTTTAATGTTGGTTATCAGGGAGTTGGAATTTGATGAGCATGAGGTGAAGAGAGATAGAAAAAATTATTTTAAAATTTCTATATTTTTGCATTGTTTTATTTGTGATAATTATATGTTATCATGCAATAAAAATTTAACAAAGAATGGAAGGAAAAAAAAGAGGAGAGTGCAGAAGGACCATTGAGTGGGAAGGGATTCTTTATGGGAGGATTCGATCTATAAGAGTTTCATAATTTTATAAAGAACTATTCCATGAAGGATGTAGGGTGACTGGCAACTAATCTTTATGTGACCCATTGATGAAGATTTCGTGAATGCGATATGTGGGTTAGAAGATTCGGGCTGTGATGGTTCCCCAAACAGATGGTATTAAAAATCTTTCTGGGGCACTGCTAGTTTAATTAACCTACTATTGTGGTAGCATATTATCATCTGGCACTCAATGAAAAACCCCGTAGGAGGGCTTAACTTCATTCCTGTGTAAACAACGACAATAAAATGAATAATACAACATTGACCTTTAAACATGTTATAACATTTAACTAGCAAAAAGTTCTTTGCCATAATAACGTAGTGAACATATTAAACTGTGGAAAAATTTTTACATAAACTCGATGACATAGATATTAATACTACTTTTTCTGGAAAGCAGAATTGTGTGCCATACAAACACCGAAAGCCTTGTTTCTGGTACTTGCATTCCACACATTTAAACTTCTGGAAGTGAAAGTAATCTTAAGGAAAAAGTCTACAGCAGAAAGGAAATCCATGTTCTAAGATTCTAGTTTTAGCATTATTTGTATTATGAAAATATTATAAACTTGACTAAAAATAGAGACCTTCTTGGTTAATTGTATCACATCATGATTATATGATAATAAAACATTATACATTTGTATGTGCCATGCTTGCTTTAATATAGAAAAGGATTATATAGAAGGAAATGTTTAAATAAAAATAATTGTGATATAAAAGTGGGATAATAAAGTTTTGTGCATTTATAGCTATTTCCCCCTCAAATTAAAAAAAAAATCTAGAGAAGAAGATATCTATCAAAGTAAGAGATGTAGTTAAGAGTCTCACAAAATATAAAGAAAAAAAAGAGTCTTACAGATTTGTGTGAAAAATGGGTTACTTCTACTCTTTTTCTTTTCCTTTAAAAGCTGCCAAAATTTAACATTCATCCCATTGTTATAGATTGTGATTTTCTGAGTCTCTGGTACTTCCAGTGCTGGAGTGTTTTAAGCAGTTTATTATTTTCCTAAATTTACAATTCAGTGATTTTAAAAGTAAATAGAGTTCTACCATCATCCCTTCTATGTAGTTTCAGAGTAATTACATCACCCTGCTATGGAATCCTGCTATGGAAATCAGTGTGGAGATTCCTCAGGGAACTAGAACTAGAGACTCCTTTTGACCCAGCTACTCCACTTCTCGGTATCTTCCCAAAAGAATTAAAAGCATCATACCACAGTGATATATGCACACCCATGTTTATAGCAGCAATTTTTAATAGCTAAATCTTGGAAAGAGCCCAAATGCCCATCAACAGCAGAATGGATAAAGAAAATGTGGGTTTTTTTTTTTAATACAACGGAGTACTACTCTGCCATAAAGAATGATAAGCTTGAAATATTCTTAGGTAAATGGATGCATCTTGAGACCATAATTTTAAGTGAAATAAATTGGACACACATGTTTAAATATCGCATTGTTTCTCTGATGTGAGAGACTGAAAGTGTAAATAAAGACTAAAATGTACTATACTGGGAAAGGAAATAAAATGTCCAAATGGGAAAGGGAACAAGGGAGGGGGAAGGAACAGAGGGACAAGAGAAATAAGAAATGGAAGGAAAAAATGGAAACAAAGCTTTTGTAAATAGAGAGGGAGGAGGGGGTGAGGGAAGGGGAATGGGAAAAAAGAAGCAACAAGATATGTCATGTACAGGTACAATTCCTCTATGAGGAATGCTATCACTATGTACATCTAAAATGTACCATTAAAATAAAATTAAAAAAAAAAGAAACCCCATACATTTTAGCAATTATTTCTTGTTCTCCCGTTCTTCCACCTCCTGACAATAGCTAATCTAATCTAGTTTCTATCTGTATGGATTTGCGTATTCTGGATATTTCAAATGAATGGAATCATATGATATGTGACCCTTGTGTCTTCCTACTTTCAGTTAGAACACAGTCTTCAGTGTTCATCCGTGTCATAATTAGTATGAGCTTCAGGCCTTTCTATGGCTGAGTAACATCCCTCTGTATAAAGACACCACTTTTCATTTGTCTGTCAACTAATATAAATTTGTACTGTTTCCACTTTTTGACTACTGTGAATAATGCTATGAACATTCATGGCCATGTTTTTATGTAGGTATGTGTTCAATCCCCTTGGGTATGTAGGCTGACTATCCTGTATCCAAAATGCTGTGACAAAAAGTACTTCTGATTTCAGTTTTTTTTTTTAAACATCCAAACAAACTTTATTGGTTAAGCATTCCTTAGGTGAAAAAATGTTTAAAATCTAGAAGGCACCAAAACCCAAAACTTTATGAATATTTTACCACTATTCAAAAAGTTTCATATTTCAGAGCATTTTAGAATTCAAATTTTTAAATTAGGAATGCTCAATTACATTATTAGTAGAACAATTGCTGGAGCATATAGTCAACATTATGTTTAACATTTTGAGAGATCAGCAAATCGCTTTCCAGAGACCTAAAGCATTTTACACTCCCATTATCGACACACGAGGATTTCAATCTATGAGCATTCTTACCAGCACTCTGTCTTTTGAATGTAGTCATCCTAGTAGATATAGAGTAGTATCTCCTTCTGTGATTTATTTTTAACCCTAGTGACTAATGATGTTGGGCGCTTTTATGTGTTTGTTGAACATTTGCATAAATTCTTTGAAGAAATGTCAAAGTCAATGTCGACTTTTATATTTTTCTATTAAATTACAATGGTTCTTTATGTATTATAGAGACAAGTCTCTTATCAGATACGTTGTTGCGAATATGTTCTTCATTTCCTTGGGTTGTAATTTCAGTTACTTGTTTCACCTTGCCGCAACTGTTATGATACTAAAATACCTAAATTCATGTGGACCATAACTTTATTGGTGTGAATAGGCGTAAAGGTTGGAAGGAGGTGTTAAAAAGTTATGTTGTGATGGTGGGATGAAGAACAAACATTTTATGGATTTACAATTTTGTACCTTGTGATTAAAAGCTATCTAGGGGCTATGTTTATGAGAAGACTGAATATTAAAATTAGGTGCAAAACATTTTAATTTTCCTGTAGTGCTATTTGTTTATTTTTTCTTTGTTTTTTTGTGCTTTTGGTGTTATAGTTAAGAAACAACAACTTAACCCAAGACCATAGAAGTTTAAGTTTATGTTTTTCCATCTATAGTTTTAACCTTTATGTTTTTTTTCCATGATCTACTTTGGGTTATTTTTGGATAAGTTTCAAAGAGCAGATTTAACTTCATTCTTTTAAAATTGATTAGCCAGTTTTTAAAATACCATGTTTTGAAAAGACCTGTCTTTCCCTTTTGAATTATCTTGTCAATGTTGTCAATATAGGTTGATCAAAAATTTCGGAATCTGTTTCTGAGTGCTCAGGCTAGTTCATTGATGGGTATGTGTATACTTGTAGTAGTACCACACTGTTTTGATTACTGTGTCTTTGTAGTAGGTTTGAAAATAAAGAAGTATGAATCGTCCAAGTTTGTTTTCTTTCTTCCACATTGTTTTTGATACACTGGATCCCTTGCAATGATGTATGGATTTTTTTGGATTAGTTTGTCTATGCCAGAAAACTTCGTCTGGGATCTTTATTGGAATTGTACTGCATTAGTAAATCAATTGTGGAAGATTGGTGGCTGTATTAGATTTCTCGGTCTCTCATAAAAAAGAAAATACCACAATCTAAATGACCCGAATGATGGAAATTCATTTTCTCACTGTTCTTTAGAAGTGTGAGATCAGAGTGTTGGTAGGATTGATTCTTTCTGAAGGCTGTGAGGGAAAATGTGTTCCATACTTCTTTCATAGACTTAATGGTTTCCTTGAAATCTTTGGAATCCCTTAACGATGGAGTTCTTGTGTCTTCACCTTGTTTTCCTTCTGTATGTTTGTCTTTCTCGTCTATAATATTCTTTTTATAAAGGCGTCAGGTAAACTGAGTTGTGGACTTGCCGGACTCCAATACGATCTTACCTAAACTGATACAGTCAATGACCGTATATCAAAATAAGATTACCTTTTGCGAAACTGGGGGTTAAAGCTTTACCATAACAAGTTTTGAAAGGTACATTTCAAATTCATAGCAACAATTTAACAATATTTATTTTTGTGATTATTGTGTATGGAAAGGTTTTATTTATTTAGGACTTATTTAATTTCCTTTGGTGATGTTTTACATTTTTCAATATGTGAATATTTTACTTCTTTTATTAAGTTTGTTCCTAATTTTTGACTCTGTTAGGTACTACTGTAACAGAAGTACTTACTTAAATTTATTTTCAGATTTCTCATTGCTGGTGTATAGAGATGCAATTGATTTTTGTACATAGATCTAGTATCCTTCAATGTTGAATTTATTAGTTCTAATCATTTATATGTAGATTATTTGGGTTTTTGATATGCAAGATAATATCATCTATGAAAGCAGTTAATGTTTCTTCTTTCTTTCCAATGGAGATCTCTTTTGTTTATTTTACTTTCCTAGATGCCCTGGCTAGAATGCTCAGTGGAAGTGGTAAGCACAGACATCCTTGTCGTATTCCTAACTATGGGAAGAAAGTTTTCAGTCTTTCTCCATAAAGTATGATATTAGCTCTGAATGTTCCCTAAATTCTCCTTAATTAACCAGGTGAAGAAGTTTACCTTTATTCGTCTACTTGATGTTATTTTGGGGAAATGAGTGTTGAATTTCTTTTCCTTTTGTTCTCATCTGTTGAGATAATCATGTATTTTTATTTTTAAATAGTGAAATCAGGTGTTGTATTACAATGCTTGATTTTGTGTATTAAGCAAACCTTGCATTCCTGGGACCAATCCCATTTGGACCTGGTGCATATTTGATTTTGTTCATATACGGTTGAGGGAGATAGTGAATACATTCATTATGGGTACTTGGTATATGTACATGACACAGCTTAATTCTCTTTCCATCTCCTTCCCTTCCTTTCCATTCCTCCCTGCATCTCTTGGTCCTCTTTTTCCTCTGCAAAAGATCTATCTCCCTGTTCCCTATTATCTGTTTTATTTTGCTCTTTAAATTACTTTTACTACTTTGGGTTTCTCAAATAAGAGCAACATACAATATTTGAATATGTGCATCTGATTTATTTCACTTAACATTATAGACTCGAGGTGCATCCATTTTCCTACAGATATTTCTAATGGTGTCAGATTGGGTTTGCTGGTATTTTGTTGAAGAATTTCTACAACCAATTTCACAAGAGATATTTTAGGAGACTTTTGCTGAACACTTCCAGAAATGGTTATTCAAAACTGAAATTTTAAAAATGTTTCTCACTTTTTTAAAAATAAAATGTCTTATTATAGAGAACCATTCTGACCTACGTTCGTACAGCACCAATTTGAACTATGCTTGTTCTTTACTAAATAAGAACTCCATTTTATTATTGAACTAGATAGACTTTTACCATTTTGGAATGATTGATAGCTATTAGGATTCACATTTGTTTCCCATTCTTGAGCAGGTCAAACATCTTTATCATACTGCTGCTGTCTTACTCTTTTCCTCTTATTTTATCTGTGCTTTTGACTTCTTCATTCCTGCCAGAATCTCAGAACATATTCTTATAGATCAGGATCAAGTTATAGTATTTTTACCGGCATAATCCAGTAATATCTTTGTATTCATTGTGGATTATGCTAAATTTGATCCTGCATGTTCTAATCACTATGGCCGATGTACTGGTGTGTGCAGAGTTGGCTTTTTCTGGGAAAGAAAAATGTGGAGGAATTATCTGCTGTTTTTGCCTTTGTAACAATGATAGTGATCTCCCAAGTCAATCCAGTGTGTTCACTGAGAAAGTAAAACCCTGTCTAGCTTCATCAGAATGATCACTTTGGGGTCATAAAGAATCTTCTCTTTTATTATCTCTACATGATTATATTCTGTAATTATTCTGAATCATGTTACAACACCAGAGCTCTCCCTGAAGCATAGCATTTGCTCAGTAAAACATAAGCCTTGTTCAAGAGTGTTAATATGTGATTGTCATTATCTTATATTCTTCTGACTTGTGTACTGAACCCCAAGATGGCACGGGAAGGCTTGTGTTATTACTGTGAAAATGAAATATAATTTGGAAAACCATAGGCTAGAAAGGATAGTAATATAGTTTTTCATTATTTGGGGAATAGGGTGAAGAGAGGTGGTGACAAAGATTTGTTTCCTTCCTGATTTTCAGGCATTTTCTAGGTCTAATTTTCTAGATCAAGTCTACATCTGTGCTTCGGGCATATTCTAGATCTATAGTCCGTTGTGAAAAA
>PVJO010019352.1:0-34510 GCA_004026905.1 Hystrix cristata | reverse complement strand
CTTCAAATTATCTTCTCCATGAGGTGGAATGAAGGAAAAAACCACCCGTTTCGTGGAAGGTGGAGATGCTGGAAATAGGGAGGACCAGATCAACAGGCTTGTTAGAAGGATGAACTAAGGTATCTGCCATGGTGTTTTTATGATTCGGCCAGTTAATAAAAAGTGTCTGCTTCCAAACTGAAAATAAAAAAGAAAGAAAGACAAAGGAGAGAATAAAGAAAAAGGAAGAAGAGAGAGAAAGCAAAAGAAAGGAAAGGAAGGGAAAGGAAAGACCTTTGGGGGCGCTCCTTCCCCGCCATCCTTGTCTCCCTCCCTTGGATGGCTTCAGCTTTCCACATGGCCCTCAGCAGCTCCAGGTTACACCGTATGGGCGGCACCTGGTGCAAAGACCTTCTGTAACGATTCCACTGAAATTCCAGGTGCATCTCCGCAGCTCAAGATGATGTTAGGTCAGGCGTTCCCTCCTGGAGCCGCACGGAAGAGATCAAACTCACACAAACTACCCTGGCTGACAGTGGGGCGAGGTGGTTTGTGGAGGAAAATCAGCTTTGGTAGCAGACGACAAGGGGATGACTGACATGCAGGCAGAACCTGCAGCTGTCCGGGTGATGAGAATTATAACTCGCACCTGGATGATACATAGATAACAGAGTCACTCTGAGTGACAGCATTCTTGTTCTGCAGACACCGTAAATCCGGATAAAATAAGCAATTCTTTGGTGAGATGAGAGAAGGATCCATCTTCCCTCAATTCATCAACTTGGCGAAGGCAAGAGCTTCTGAACTGAGTCTGCATGTCGAGGAGTATCGAAGCCATCAACGACGGTGCACTAAAATGGGAAGAAGAAGTGGAGTGCGGAAGCCACAGACAGCTCAGACTCCTGCTCCAGGAGCTGTGGTTTTCGTCACCACTCAAAAGATGTTTTTACTAATATGAAAGATCATTAATATTTTTATTGCTCCTTTTTAAAAAATTCAACTTTCTCTCTGCCTTACATACACGTAAATGCAATTCCTAGAGGACAGAGAATTGACCAAATGCTGAGATTTATAGCTCATTCCTTCTGAAACTTGACGATGAACAATGCATGGGGTTAAATGACATAATTTAAATAGATTCCTTTCTCCTGGTTGGTTGGCAGAGCAAAAGGAACTTGAATAACAACCCATCGTTTGTTGAATCTTTAACTTTTTTGACAACAGAGGGAACAGAATGGACATTTCTTATAACTTTACTTCTAGGTCTTATAATGAGACATTTAAACAAAAAATCATGTATATCCGTGTATGTGTGTGTATGTATACATTTATATGAGCATAACAGTGTTTAAAACAAAACCGATGAAAAAATATAAAACATTTGAACTGAAACTCTCCCAATAGGAACGGTAGGGATGCCCGGTAAGCCCTGAAATGCACATCATGGCATTAATAATCAGGGAAATAGGCATTCACACCACCAGGTAGTGCAAGCCATTAGCCACTTTAAAGAACAACAATTTAAAGCACAAAAAGTCCACACTCACATGGAGAAAATGGAGCATTTGCATATCAAGGTGGGAGTGCATATTTGTATACCACTCTGAAAACTAGCCTGGAAGTTTCTAATTCATTGGACACACACATATCCTATGACCCAGAAATGTAACTATTACATATATATATATATGAGAAAGAAAATGTACAACTGCACACATACCAGTTGGTCAAAGGTGTTTACAATAACGCGATCCATAAAAAGAAAAGCCAGCGAGGACACAGATCATCATGGGTAGGGACGAGTGTCACCCGCCGTGGTGCTAGCTGAGGAGAAAGGATGCAGTTCAAGGTCACACCACAGTGCAGACGGACTTCAGCTGCTCATGGTTGCTTTCATTTTTCCATGTTGATTTATGGCAGAGTGGATTTCGAATCTACAAACCTACCAATCCTATCCTTAGGGCTTCTTTCTCATTCCTTCTATAGACAAATATTCCCTTTATTGCTTCTAGTTGTTATGGCTTCCTATGTTTGCATTTTAAAACCCATCTACAGTTAAATACTACAGACGATCTAAGAGAAGAATCTAATTTCATGTTTTTCTAAATAATTATTTCACCATTGTTATGAATAACTCTAGTCCCATGTTTGTGTAATAGTATTTTTAACATGTATAAAATTCTCATACACTGTTTGCTTGCTTGTCTATTCTAAGCATTCATTGTCTTTTCTGTGTGGCATTAAAACAGCTGGTTTTATTGCTAATTTAGCATCAGATGTGCCATTTTGTGCTTCCTTTAACACACATACAAAACTTTGCATACTATCCACAGAGTCTTTCCATATGTATATGGGAACTCTGTGTGTGTGTGTGTGTGTGTGTGTGTGTGTGTGTGTGTGTGTGTGTGTTTGGCTACTACATTCAAAAATTCAAAAAGATGCCAGTCTTGTTATACTTGTAAGTAGAAAAAGAAAAGAAGACCACAATATACTCACTTGACTCTGAGTTTCTTTTAGTTTATCTGTTTGTTTGTTTCCTCACTGAAATTCCACACATCATAGACCTTGTAGGTCTTTAATAACACAACGATTGGATACAAAATGAGTTAAACCTTGATATGGTGGCAAAAGGTTGCTAGTTGGGGGGATAATGCAGAGATTCCAATTGGTGAATAACTTTACAGGCAAAAAAAATTGTTACTTTGATTCTAGAGCTTAAAAGTGTCTTGAGGCTGCCCGTTTAAAATCTTCGTGCTCATGGAGGGAAGGAGAGGTGCAGCCTGGAAGCCCGAGCCACGTCATGCCCTTCCGTGGGGCTGCATTGGTCCGTGCTCTTACTTCCAAGAAATAAACGGATCTCCCTGTGGTGCTGTACCCAAATTACACATGTGGGGCTGGGCTAGAGCCCTGAAGGAAGCGAGGTAGAGGAGGGCCCCGGGCCCCCAAGCAGAGCAGTTGAGGGCTACCAGGTTTGATCCTTCCAGAGCGGGACAGGCGCCATCAGGAGCTGGGCGCTCATTAGTCACCGTGGCCACAGCTGACCGAGCCGGCCCTCCCAGCCCTACACCGGCAGCTGCTGCTCTAGGGATGAAAGCGACCGAGCCCCTCAACCCTGGGCTGTCTCACCGACTGGGGTCCAGAGATGGAGGAAAAATACAGACATTCCATCATCTTAAGATGCACTCTGAATATTTTTGAGAAACAATTGCTCAGGATCTGAACATCTAAATCTCCAAGGCAGTGCCACAGAGGGGAACTTTTCCATCAAAGAAAAGTACTCACAAAGGGGATGGGAAATGGCAAACTTGGGAGAAAATTATAGCATTTTCTGAGATGAGTCCTCAAGAAAATCATTTCCACTGAGAGGGCTTTGCCACGCGGGAAGATCTGTCATTTCAGAACACAAGATTTAACATGCAGTTTAAAAACTTTGGAATGTGGATGAAAAGTTATCCAAGCAACCTGCAGAAAGAGTTACTTTTGGTGGGGAAAATAGTTGTCTTCCTGCTGTTGTAAATAGAAACACTTTTACTACAGAACCCACAAGTATCTTCATGTATACAATTTTATATATAGATATCATTTTATATATAAAGTTATATACCAACAATGACATAGGCTGCACATAGCCTGCTTTTGTCAAATAATATTTATTTTAGTGATCTAACTTATCCTGCACTCTGAAGAGCAAACATTGTAGTAATTCTACATGTGGTAGAAGAGAGGCTAAGCCCTTGTTTGTCCCAGAAAATTCATTCTACATTTTGTCTCTGATTTCTCTGGCGTGTAAGAGAAAATGTGGGATTCTTCAAAAACTTAATATTCTCACCACTCCTGGAATGGAAGCTCGGCTACACCCAACTAGCTCATGTTAAGTAATTCTGTGGTTACATGATTTTGAATCATCCTTGCTTATGACATAGAATATTGGAGCTTGGGGAACTATTAAGAAGGAATTAGCTTCAAATTATCTTTTCTATCCATTTTATTGTCCTGTTTTCAGTCTGATTCTGAATAGATGTTTTAGTGAGTAGAAAATTAAGCAGAAATGGAAATTGAACTCATAATTTTAGGATACCTTTGGCCTTCAACAAACACCTCCTTGCTCCCAGAGATTCTAGAGGAATCCAGAATTTGTCTTGGGTTACACTGGGTTATTTTCAGGATGGAAGTTCCACAAAATCTAGAAGTTCCGCAGTCCCTGGATTTTGTATATGGATGAAAGACAATGCATAGTATAAAAGGGTCACAGTGTATATAAGGGCCTAAAACTTCATTTTAATTATATAAAATTATAATGTAGGATGTTGGTGAAGTGTAGTGAACACCTGGAGTTAGGGGAGGAAAGGTTTATTTAGCTCACAGTTTGTAGAGGTTTTAGCCCACGGTCGGCTAGATCCAAGGTAGGATGGCTTTGGGGGGACATCTAGAAACAAACCATAACGAATGACTTAATGATAATCTCAAAGAAGTAAAAGAAGATATATAAAAATAAATAAATAAACTCTGTTGTTTTAGAACAAATTCAAAAGGTAGAATGAAAAGAATGAGGTGAAATATAAGTTTCTATTTCAGCCTTAATACATTCTTTGGCAGAGCAATTAATGCAAAACGAGTCTGTCCATAGATCATAGGCGAATGTTGCACAAGATTATTACGATGTGAGCTCACCTGTCCTGTAGTTTTTCTAACATCTACTACATGCACGTGCCTACGTTACTTACATCATGGTCACATGCCTGTAACTCAGAATTTTGTGCCAGTAATAATACTTAAGAATGGCACAAACAATGAAAACACGGTGTGAGATTCAGCATATCTACTGATTTCAACAGGTGGATTCACACAAGGAGAACACAGTATCTGGTAACAGCTCACTTGTGAGGCAGCGTGCACGAGATATTTCAGCATCCTTCGCTGCACCGTTCCTCACAGAGCTGGGAAGAGCACCGAAGAAGACGTGTCTCTGTCCAGCAGAGTCCCCTCTCCAGGTAGAGAACTAATGTTCTGCGGCCTCTCTGACTCTATCTGGGATTTCCTCAGGGAGAAACATTTTAGGAAACACAATCTCTTTTGTTGGAGTGGCCTGATGATTCTTACTGAGAATTTTTTGAGCAATAAGGTGTCTCCTTGACATGTCATAGTTTGTAAGGTAATTTCCCCGGAAGCTCTGTGCATCGGAATGTCGTCCCATGTTATCCACAAAGAACTTGGAATGCCAGAGGAAGCGACACATCCAGGAAGCCAGCACAGATTCCCAGGCGCAGCATGTTCTCTTGCTCTCATGCCACACCTCGCCTTCAAGGAGACTTCTCCCGACCTGGTGGATGCTCATGTTTGGCAGAACTGGACACAGCAATGTGGTCGCTGCTGGGAGGGTGCCTGGCTGCAAGCTGTATGTCTTCCTCATCTCCGTGCACCTGGAGAATCATTTACGAGGCATGAAGCACCTAGAAACTAGCACCTTGCTCGCAGCAGGCTGATCAAACTCTTTGACTTTGTTCATTGTGGTCCTTTCTGAAGCCTGCAATCTTAATTTAGCACGACTTCTGTCAGTATCAGAGTGCCAGCGTCTGTTACACCTCGGGTGGAAGTCAGTCTAAACACAAGCATGACTACGTGGGTGGTATTTAATCAGATAATGAAAAGGGTGACTTTCAGGACATAACATAGATTACAGTGACTCAAATTGCTTATGCCATTTCATGTTTCTGTAAGATACCATCTAATTTGCCATTATAATTCAAAGTAACTTCATTTTCCCTGGTGGAGTCCTGAAAATTACTGTAACTTATAATTTTATGGTAATTATAGTGAGAACTCACATAATTAGTGTAGGAAGATCACTGTTCTATTTATTTTCCCAAATGAATCACATTCCTAGTAAGGGAAATTCTCAACGTGAAGGTTTAAAGTTTTAAGTGCTATGTATAGACTGGCTGACATCTCCGTCATCAAACCTGATTTTCTTCTTAGTTCCTTTCTAAAGTATTCTCCCTGGCCAAATTGGGAACAGATCTGTAAGAAGATTGTTAGTTCTAGAAACCCGGGAAGGCCTCGGACACTCCTGCCGCGTGGGTCTGGGGGCAGCCAATGCACATGTAGTTTCCTCACTCCAAGTCCCCAAACGTAATACGAGTCTGTGTCCTGAGAGGAAGATCTGAAATCCAAAAGGCTCCAAAACCCAAAACTTCTTAAGTGCCAACATGATAGCAACAGCCAAAAATCCTATGCCTGACCTCATGTGACAGACCACAGTCAAAACCCAGGAGCGCTAAAAATATATGAAATGACGTTGACATGTGTGTGTAAAGTGTGTATGAATCATAACTAGGTGCTGTGCATAGACGTGGGTCTCATCCCCGAAATGTCTGTTTATGCGTATACAAATACTTTAGAGTCTGAAAATATGAATCCAAGGACGTCTAGTTCCAAGCCTTTAGGGTAAAAGACACTCAACCTCTGCGTCCTTATTCTACCAAATGCATCCATTCTGAGCACAGGATACACCTGGACCCTCCCCTCTGTCCTCCGACTAGGTTGGTGACTCCTTAGTCACAAAACGTCGGGTCTCCTTTTATTTTCTTTCTGTGAAAGTACCACCTTCTCCCTTGTATGATTATTAGCTGCACTGCACATTGTACTTTTTGGCCCCTTTCCTTTGTTCCTCCTCATTTTAGGCGCTCAGTCCCCCGGCTTTACTCAGCCCCTGGGGTGACAAGCACTTTACTCGGGGTGCTCCGAGCACGCGTTTCCAAACCTTCAGAATAACAGCACCAGAAACACGTGGACAGGATTTAGAGCCATAAGACCCTCCAGACACTGCCAGGACGAACTTGGATTTTGACTGCCATTATGGAGAGACATTCGGCCATTCTGAGTAAGTTGAAGCTGATTATATTCCGCAGCCAGGATATCCACTTCTAAATTATGAGATAACTCCTGGGATGTTGTACAAGGAGAAATGTATAAGAAAGCTCGTCAGAGTAAGTTTTCTAATATCAGAAAGTAAGAAACGATACCCTATCCTTCCACAGAGTAACAGGGAGTACATGTTACAAGATGTGAGCTACATGTCACTGTTAACATTAGTGCTGTCAAACACACAGTGCATCTTCACGAGAGTGAAAAGGTGAGCCACAGAGAGAACTACCATTCAGGCATTTCTAAAACAGTATCAGGTAATATTCTGGAAGGAAATATCCAGAGCAATTGCTGGTTCTCACCGTGTGATCGTCGGAGGTCTGAGCACTTTGCGCGTGGTGAGAAGGGTCCTGGCGCTGGCGCAGGGTGGGCAGGGCGGAGGGCGGGTCTTGGGAGGCTCCGCGGCTGCTTCCGCCTGCTGCTTTTCTTCCTAAAGGCGCCTGCAATGTGAAGAGAAATGTACCCCGGAGGTCTCGGTGCTATTGAACTCATATCATCCTGACGTCCTGACAATCTCGGAATTCATAGTTTTGTCCTTGCTTTCTCAAAGAATGTTTGGAGCTCAGTTTCTGTGAGTTTGACATCTGCCCGTGATTGAAAAGACCACTTGTAATAAAAAAACACAAATCTAAGTCACCTTAAGTATAAACAATTAAGAATTAAGAAACAATAAATATGTGAAATTTTCATGTTTACTTTTAATTCGGTTAGCATCAAATAGAAAAACACATAAATGGGCAAATAAACTATTGTCCACTGGCAAATTTTTTGGCCATTGGCTATACATCAAACTGCAAGTGAAATTTCTAGTTATATCTTTTCTCATAAGAAATAAAAAAATTTTCATCATTTTTCCTTTCAATTCTTTTTATCCTATTTCCCTCCCCTCTTTCCCCTTCCTCCGTCCACTTGAAAAAGATCTTACTTCCTATTTATCTAGCTTCAATTTTGTGCTCGTGCTCTCTCAATTGTGTGTGTGTATCTTGTTTCTCGTGTTAGAGAAACCATGTGATTTTTAAGCTTGTGTGCCAATGAGGAGCAGAGCCGGAGTTGGAAGGAGCAAGGAGATGTGGGTTAGGGGATCACGAAAAAGAAGAATTAAAATGTTATATCCACATACCAATTCCTCAGGATAAATGCAATCATTATTTACTGGAAACATGTAATAAAAAGAAATATGTTTTTTGCTTTGTCAGATACTTTTTGAAACATGAAGCCTGTAAAAATCATTTAATCTCTTTTTTCCTCACTTTTAAATAAATTGTCCTCTAAATAAATTGTCTTCTCGTAATTAAAAAAATAAATCATTTAATCCCTTGATTGCATATTAAATTATAAAACAGTAATATCTAATTGGGGTCCATAGTGTCAGATCAAGACAGAATCAATCCTTCTTTGACAAATCAACTGCTGTGGAAATTTTGCTCCTATAGAAGTCTATTAGAAACCGAGGCAGAATATGTGAAGTAACCACTATTTTTATAAACTGGGCAGCAGACAAAAGATTCTTAGCAAAAAGAAACCAGTGAGGAAATTCCTCTGATAGGCTAAGGGCACTGCTCACACAAGAGCACGTGGAAGGAAAACCTGAACCCGATTCCCCTTGACCTCACAGAGTTAGTAAGACGTATATTCACTGAGGCTCTGTATTAGCCTCCTTATCACTGAAACACAGTACTTAACATCCACAATTTAAAGAGGAGAGGTTCATTTTAGCTCAGAGTTTGGGATTTTAGTCCAGGGTAGGTTGGCTCCAAATACAAACCTGTTCCACCCATCTGGGGGGTAAATCACAAAGACAGTGATGCTGACATTGCACACCACCTGTCATCTCCCACCACTGGCCAAGTTCAGCCCCATACACATCACTTTAAAACACACTTAATCTCCAAATAAAAACAATAGCAAGTTTATATTTTAACCTAACATAATACAGCAATCCCACATACAACCAGAAACAAATCAATCCCTTTCCCAAAGTTTCGATAGCTCTAGCATTTTTCAAACGTCCATATCTAACTCCCTTGAGGCAAGCTCTTAGCTGTGAACCTCTTTATGAATCAAAAATAAGTTACACAATGCCAAGGTACCATAGCACAGTATAAACACTCCTATCTCAAAAAGGAAGAATAGGGAATACAAAATAATTGGACTAAATTGAAACTAAAACCCAATATGGTAAATATTAAGTCACATAACTCTGTATCAAGGATGCGGGGTGCCCGGTGATGAAGTATAAATTCCAAAGAGCTTGGGCTACCCCCTCATATGGCCTTGTTGATTGGCATACAGAAGGTTTCCACCTTATGCAGTCTCCACTTGTGTGCTGCACCTTTCCATAGCAGATGTGGCATGTTTCTGCTATTCCCAAGTTCCTGGAGTCTGCACTGCACCTTTGGTTTATTAAGCCTGCTCTGGGACTACATGTGGGGCCTCCTAGCCCTCCCTTTAAAGTTTGAGTGAAAGCCTTCTTGACCCCAAAACATGAGCGTCCTACATTCCTGCAAAACCAGCACCACACAGACGACTCCAATTTCTACCATCAGCAGGAGCAGCAGCCTGGCCCCCTGGGACCATGACTGCTGTGTCTTCTGAGTGCCTGGATGGCTGAGTACAGTGAAATGAGGCTCTGTGACCCAGTTCTTTAGGAGGTCCTTCCCAAGCATGAGGCCCATGGGGCTTCCCAGCTGATTCCTGGGATACTGTCAAGGCATTTTATTTTTGTGTGTGACCCTCCCACAAAGTACATGGTTTATTTTGTATGTAATTAATGTCTTTTACAACTATACACTTATGGCTCCAACTGTGCGTGTAGTAAACTCTTGGCCAAAATTTAAGTTTTTCAATTTTTTCTGTATTTTTCTGTGCCTTTGGTCTCCAATTCTCACTATAAATCTGGGTAAAAGGCAGTATTCCACGTGCCACAGCTTGAATGATGGGTTGTCTTAGAATTTCCTCCACCAGATTATTTAGTCTGCCTCCCTTAATCTCTGTAAAGTCTTAAAACCTGGGCAAAAGGTAGATACATTTTCTTCCAGAGTGTAATCCATATGGCTTCTCATCAAAATGCCAGTGGAGTGCCTATTCCCAATTTAAACCCCTGAGCATGGCCCTTACTGTCTGCACTCCTATCAGCATTCTGGTCTTCTGAATTCTGACCTGAATCATCTACCAGGTTCTGTTTACAGTGTTCAAAGGCTTCTGTAGTCCAAATTTCCAGACATTTCAAAACTCCTCCCACAAACCATTTCCAAACCCTTCTAAACTACCTAGTAACAGCAACAATAAACAGTAACAGAAATGATGTCACTTCTCCATGTCGATTTTTTGTATTGGCTTTTGTTTTTGTGAACACAATACCTGTCGCCCTTAATTTAAAGAAAAGGTTTCATTTGGCTCATGCTGTATGCAGTCCATGTGTTGGCTCAAAAACAGGTACCTCACGGCAGAAGCACAGTCTCATGGCAAAGCTGCTTAGATCATGACGACCAAGAACCCGAGAAGCAAAACAGTCCCAGAGAGGAAGGAACTTCACGGCCACACCTCCGTGGCCCACCCAGACACACCAAGAGGTGTGATGTGCCAATCCCCAGGTGGATCTGAGGTCAGTCAAGTTGATGCCCCACTCTAACCTCCACAAGGGGATGGAGCCAGGGACAGAAGCAGACCGAGGAATGCTCAGAACCCACAGAAAACTGGTAATCACTTGCATTCCCAGCAGACAGACTTTACAGAAGGTATACAGCCCAAACCGTGTGATAGATTCCTGCCAAGGACGATAGAGGGCAGCACTAATTCCAGACTAAAGGGTGCTCTGGTTTTGCCCTGATGAATCTTAAAAAAAGGAAAAAAATCATTGAGTGGATCAACCTGATTGTAAGTCACTTTACGAAATGTGTACAAAGTTCAGCCCTATTCATGAATAGCAAAAAGCTCAGAGTTTAGTAAGGTAGAGTTACGGTGTCTATCATCAATAAGATATTATCTCATAAGAGAATAAGCAGAAATACGAGGTCCACAGCCAGGAGGTGAGTTAGATTAGAGAGCTCAACACTGGTAAATATCAATGGTTTCCAATTATATGTATAGGTTCAATGTGACTCAAGCAAAATCTAAACAAGGTTTTTTTTTTCTAGAAATTGACAGATCAGTTTGCAAATTTAAGGAATATAATATTGCTGAAACAATTTTTTAAAAGAATCATACTTCAAGACTTAAAGCCATACTTTGTTATTTCAAAACATTATATAAAGTGGTCATAATCAAGTGTGTAATTGTGGCATAGGACAAGTATGAGTGTCCACAAAACTGGCAGTCTGTGGAGAGATTCTTAACGACACAGCCCCTAGGTCATTCAATAACAAAAGGAAAATCTTTGACCTCCACCTACCTCTACACCAAAAACATAATTTTTATAATGTAAAAATTGGACTTTTGAACTATATAAATAAAACTACAACTAGAAATAAGAAAAGTTATCTTCATTCATCAGAACAGGGAAATATCTCTTATAGTAGTCATAAGAATATTAGTCACAGTGGGAAAAATACTGAGTGAGCCTCAACAAAATTAAATATTACGTTCTTTAGTACACACTACTAAAATGAAAGATAAACCCAGAAGTAGGAGAAAATAATAAAAATAAAGTGAATGTCTAAGCTTATATGTCTAACACAGAAGGTTAAATACCATATAGTTTCTCTTATATGAAAACTCAATGTGTATAAACTATGAAATAAAAGACAGATAATAGGAAAAAGGAGAGAGAAAAAAGGGTATTGTAATCCAGCATGGACAAGGTATATAAGTGTCCCTTGACTTACTAATTGTCTTACATGTTTTTTTTATGTTCTTTGACCTACTAATCTGGTTTTCAATCTGTATATAAGATGATTAAATTTTTAAGGTCTTATAAGCTAAGTAAATGAATCTGATGCTGGGAAAAAGAAAGGTGGTGAAGTAAAGGAGAAAAAAGAATTTAACTGTGTTACATACACATACCAGTTCCCTACAATGAATGTAGTCACAATGCACTGATACATGCACTAACAAACATAAAAAACAAAAAATAAGCTGAAGCCCATGGGAAATCCATTTAAAATATATGCAGAATGCTTATAAAACTGAGAATACAAAAGATAAGCAATCAAATTAAGCAGTAAAAGAAAAAAGATGCTTAACATGAATCACTAGGTAAGAACAATAAAAATTGCAGTAAGATAAATTTAACACCCATTAGAAAGACTACGACACTTAAGCAAAAAAGATTGGCTCTACTAAATAGTTGTGGAGAAGTAGAACAATTGGAATTCTCCCACAGTCTTTGGAGGGCGTGAGAAATATGCTCGGCAGTGGTTTGTGAAGTTAATCAGGAATTCACCACACGCCCATCCATTCTATGCCACATTTACCCACATGTCCCTCCTCCAAAGAAGAAAATATATGTACACAAATTGTGTTGTCTGAGACTGTTGACGGCAGTTTTATTTCTAAGGTTGTGATAAAGGAAATAATTCGCTACCACATTTGTCCAAGTCCTGAACTTTGAAACTCTTACACACACAAATCACCATAGAAACAGTGACTAAAGAGATGTAATTAAAATTAAAGATCTTAAATTGGGAACCCCAACCTGCATCTGCAAGAGTTCAGCATCGCTGAACTTCTTAAATGCGGTTTTCTGGCCTGCAGGACGAGAGGCCGGAAACAGGAGGAGGAGGAGAGATGTTGAGAGTGGCTGCTTCTGAAGGCAAGCCACACACCTGGAACGTGAGCGAACTCCAGAACCTGAAGAAGGAAAGTAGAGAGCAGCCAGTATTGCCATTTTACCGCAGCAAGACTATTGGACTGCTAGACTCGGGACTGTAAGATAATAAACTTGTGTTATTACTAGCAATTAAATCCAGGAATGTGTCAACACGCGAATCGTTATAAACTAGCGACAACTCAGACACCCATCAGATTAAGACTGTATGGTGCACCTTGAGGTTTAGTCAAGTAGGGAAATAATAACAAACTGCAGATTCTTAGAAGTGGGTGTGGAGATACCAAATTGCATTGTTTTGAATGTACAGTGTCAGATACAGAAGAAGATCGATTAATGAAACTGAGGAACAACAAAGATGATCTTTGATGACGTTGGGGATTTTCTTGCAGAGAGCATGGGACACTTTGTAATTGGAGATGAGGCTATGCATCTTGAGAAGTTGGTTGTTACCTGACTGTGCACATTTACCATAACTTACCCAAGCTTTCCCTGGAAAAAGCCAGAAGAGCACACACAGGGGCAACAACACATGGCTTACTGCTGACTTCCTGTTTGAATCTGTGCAGGAAGCACAATTCAACTGATTAAAGACAACGTAAATTCACGTTTATATATCCTGCAAAAATAGGCTTGAAGAATGAAGATTTTTTTAAAAGAAGACATTGCCACACAATGGAAGAGAAACTCAATCCATTTCAGTAGAGATGGAATTGAAGAACTGGAAACGGTTAAAGTAGTCTTTTTTGGCTGAAGAGGAATGAAAATAAATATAAAAAGAAATTTCCAGAGGAATGAGGACCATCAGAAATAAAGCAGAAGAGGGGTTGGGGATTTAGCTCAAGTGGTGGAACAACTTGCCTAGCAAGTGCAAGGCCTTGAGTTTGATTCCCGGCACTCCTCCCAAAAAATAAAAAATTAAACAAGAAGAAAATTACTTGGTAAAAGAAATCTAAAGAAAGTTTTAATTAGTAACAAGAAACCTGGCTATCTTTTCTCCTTTTTTTTTTTAATGAGACTATGGTGGATATTAAATTTCCTCTTGAAAAATTTGATATTTTCCTGTGTAAGTGCATAATTACTTCAGTCAGCAAAAACCAAAAACCTCGTCATGACTGGAGTTTATATCAAGACACAGGAACCAACTGAAAGAAATTTAACTCCAAAATTAGTATATTTAACCAATAAAGAACCCCAAGGAAGAGATAAAATCCTATAAGATTATGATCCTAACTATAAAATAAGTAAATGTGAGTCTATCATGCAATGAATAAATAGTGGAAAATAGTCAAACTTCAACCATGTCTTTAAAATCTGCTCTCACATTTTGGAGAATCATTTATTGTGGGCTGTGCACAGAAAGCAGGGTGGACAGAGGTTGAAATTCTGCAATAACTGTACCGTGAAGAGTGCTGGCAGACACTAACCCAGCCAAGGGCTTCAAGTCAGCGTTAATAATATCAAGTTGATACGACCAAATGGAAATAGCAGTTCATGTTTGTAGCCTTCCTGCCAAAACCTCACTATCCCAGTGTCACTATGCACCAAATTGTCTCAAATGAGGCATATTATGAAACATAACCAGGCTGGTTCTTCTCAAAACTGTAAATGTCATCAGAAAGTGCAGACTAAGAAACCTGAAAGCCAAACGAAGCCTCAGTGTACTTGAAAATGGAGGTGAGGAATCCTGGGACCGGAAGTGGCATCAGGTAGGTCCAAGATCTGAAGCATGCATGGATTTCAGTTAGTAGCAGAGCGTCACTGTTGCTCTTCACCTGTGAAACATTCTCCCTGCATGTGAGGTGTAAAAATAGAGAAAGTTGGGGAAGCAGTCTGTGGCGCTGTCTGTACTAGCTTTTCAGTGTTTTCACAAAATTTAAAAGTACTCTACTAGATTCAGGATGTAGGGATTGGGAAATGATAGCTAATAGGTAGAGAGTTTTGTTTTGGGATAACAAAAATGATCTAAATTTGATTGTGATCACATTGTACAACTCTGCCAATATTGTAAAACCTGCCAAATCTTTTATTTTTAGTTAGTAAATTGTGTGGTATGCAAATTTAAGTCCAATAAAGCTATTATTAAAAAATACTGTAAAATTAAATATTTAGAAAGAATAATGCATAAAGCAAGAATCAAAAACAGTCTTTTTAAAAATTTATATTTTCGGACCTAAAAATACACTCCATAGAGTATTATTTTAAACACAAATTTTTGTTAGACTCCAAAGAAGACACACATTTAAACGAAATAATAAATTGGCCTTTTATTTTGATTATTTCACTATTATAAGTGCATGATCAGAATCATTTATCTAGTACATAAATACTTTTACGAGTTTCGTACTGCTGCCTGTCACTTTTGATTTTTGTGAGATTTTTAAAAGTATGATTCTCTGTGCTCACTTCGGCAGCACATATACTAAAAGTATGATTCTCTTTCCTCATGAAACCATTTTCAACCTTCAAGTTGCATTTTATGTTTAATAAATTGGAAAATACTGACGTCTTCAAACGGCAACTCTACATTTGTGAGAAGAACATTGTCTTTATCAAGACTTAGGGACACAAGAAGCTCACAGCAAACTCTCCCAATAGTTTCTTCCCCTCCTTTTTCATGTTACACAGAGATTCTTGTGGTTGTTTTACGTTACTTGGAGTAGAAACCAAGGCCACTTGAGTACAGATCAGCGAGCATTCTTCCAGTGAGCTCTAGCCCCACCTTTTCCTAATTTTTTCACTGAATAAGCTCTAAATACTTAAGAAATATTATGTTGGCTGGTATTTCCTCCTTTGCACATGCATTCATGATATCTTCTGGTAAGTAGTATTTTTAAAAGGTAAAACATATCTAAATGGTTTTATCTATTTGTAATTCTTTCAAATATTTTAGCAAAATATTACCAAACCAGAGGAATATGACTTTCATTTCCATACCATTCCTGTGCAGAATACAAACATACACAATTAAAATTAGAAGCCTCATCAAACAAGCTTAAATATCCTGTAGAATAATCTCAAAACTTCAAAATCAAGTATTCTCAGTTGTTTGAGTCTCTGTGCTGTTGGCTACATTTAGCTTAATAAATGCATCTTTTTAAAAAGGATGAGAATCTCAGGTCAGGTGGATTAACTATTTTAACTGATTTTTCGTGAACTGCAACCACATTTAGAGAATTTGTTTGTAAAAAGTTTCAAACATTTGTCTGGGATACAGAAGCTGATTTATAAAAGTATGTGTAGAAGGCATGGGTGTTTTTAAAATATGATTGATCATGCATATCAAAAATGCATAAATACAAGCTGACTTTATACTCAACGTTAGCATCATAACACATATTTCTTAGTTTATTTGGAATTTATAGATGTATATGCACATATATATTCTATACACAGTATCTCTAAATACAGTTGTGGCATTTGCAACTATTTTTTTTTTTTTTACTTACTTTTGGGTACTGTTTGATAATTGTTATAGACCATTCCAAGTACAACTAATTTCAAATGTATTTATGATACACAAGTTCTTAAGATATTTACATTTACATTTGTACATATTTCATATTTCAAAAGCAACTGATTTTCTTCTAGATTAAATGTTCGATTTCACTGTAGCATTCACAGCAATCATAGCTCGTTAGCTTTAGCAGAATAAATCTTCAGAAAAGTAAAAAGTTTTACTTTTCTTCCATAAATAAACTGCTAGTGGAAGTTTCCTGAAACTTAATTTGATAAGCCATTGAAGTGACAACTTCGCGAACGTCTGTGAGGTCCCTGCACTGCTACTTGAACCAGCACATTAGTGGATCTGGCCTGACTCTCTTGTCATACGCCTCCACCTGCGGCATGTGCTTTGAGCTGGAACGAGACAAACTCATTGACAAGAAGACTCGTTCGATTCAAGTGAACACTATGCTCCTCGGCATGGACCTTAACTATCTTTCTGCTGCTCCATGCGGACCATCACCTTGGGCACAGATCTGTAAAGGTGATCTCTGCATCACGTAACCTTGAAGATGTGTGTGGGAAATGCACCCTCAAGTGAGGGTGTGAACATCCTAGAGTACACGTGCGCACACACACACACACACACACACACATGCACAGTGTAGCTCACTGCATGCCTGGGCTTCCTGGCATAGCTATGGCTGCACACCTGTGTGGCACGACAGTGCAACTGTAGCACAGATTGCTTGTGTCTCTGGACACACGTTGACAGGCACAAGGTGACACCCTGGTGCAGGGCGCCTGCCACTGTGGCATGTGCAGAGCAGACTTGCTCTGGGGAGGGAGCTGAGCAATGCTGGGGCCAGCGCCCTGGATATGTCTGGGCACAGCTGTGCACTATGGACCCTGCACACAGGCTGCATTCAGTGTCTGGAGTGCTAGCTGTAATAATAACTGAGCTTGGCTCCCTATACATTTTTATTTTATAAACTTGCACCTTTTTAGCTTTATGACTTATTAAAAGTATTAACATGCATTAATTACACACACACATATTTTTTCCTTTTGTGTTACTGAGGCTTGAACGCAAGGTCTTTGAACTGAGCTACATCTCTAGGCATTTATTTATTTATTTAGAATTTATTTTTGAGAGAAGGTAAGGCTGAATGGCCCAAGCTGGGCTTGCACTTGTGATCCTCTTGCCTCATCCCCCCAGGCATCCTTCACCATGTCCAGTTCCCTTGTACCTATTAGTGGGATGCAGCTAACATTCCCAAACATGCACACCACACATCCAATCAAATTCAACCACTCATTTCCCCAATCTCTAGTCCTTGTTCTTCTTCTTTAAGGTTTAGCTTCCACATATGCCAGAAAACGTGATTCTTGGATAGCTGCATTTTTTATTCTAACACTTATTTTAAAACACAAACACAATGTACAGCTGTAAAAAAAATTAGTTTTCTGTCTTTATTCTATAAATTTTTTTCTATATTTCAAATTTAAATTTCTTTTAACTACAGTCATTTTTGTTAAAACTAAGACACAAACACACACATCATTTCGGGTCTATAATAGGTCAAGATCACCAGTTTCCCTGTCCTCCTCCTCCCCACCTTGTCCCACTGGGAGGTCTGCAGACCACACGGCCCTGTCCCCTCCCCGGTCCCTCTGAGGGACCTGGCCAGTTCTGTCTATGAGGAGTGGCCACCTTTTGCAGAAATTTGTCCAGGGTGGTTGCTCAGTTTGTTTCTGTTTCCATCGTAGACGGACTTGTGGCTCACAATGGACCGAATGTTCCTCCTCTTCGTTAGTGAAGACCCTTTGATGTTAGGGTCGTCCTTGTTTCAGGCCTTTTAAGGAGCTTGTTGAGATTCGCAAAACTTCTGCCAAACTGTTCATTGATATTGCAGCAGTTCTGAAAAGCTGCCTTCTTGGAAATAAGTGTGTATCTTTACAGGAAATTCTCATTACTGAAGGTGTCTCTACCAGGAAGAAGCTATTCAGGGACAAATTTATCTCCTGAGAGGCTCACAACTAGGTAACCCTTATTCCTCACAGTCCCTCCCTGCTGTTTCCTGGAATTTGTTCCCCCCAGAACGTGCAAGGCCTGATTCCTTCCTGTAGCTCGGGACATGATATAAGCTTCAATCCTCTGGTCCTCTTTTAAGTCTCAGATTTTGATGTGGGGCTCCAGTGCATAGATAGGTAATTAAATATGGGGTTTTCTCCCTGGTAATCTGTCTTAAATTCCTTGTTAATTTAATTTACAACCCAGCCAAAGAATCTAGCCAGGAGGGTGTAGGGAAGGCATTTGCCTCTTCCCTGCAGAGATGAAAGTTAGTGGATTAATTCTTCTCCCTCTTTCCTCTAGACTTAAAATACAACTTCAGTGACTTCCTGGTACCCACAACCATAGGATTCACTATTAGCCATATTTAATGGTAGCGTCCAAGGTCCAAGAATTTCATGTAGACAGCCTCTGCTCTGCTTGCTTCTCTATGGCCCTCCACTCTGTTCCTGTAATTATATTCCCCCATAAATTACTAGCCCGTAGACCACTGCCAAAGATGCTGCTTTCTGGGGCTCATAGAAGAGAATCAACAATTACTATTATTTACAGATGATACGCTTTTCGCCTGTTAAAGAAAATACACTAGAATCATTAGAGAAATTTTAAAATAAGTTAGAGTTCAGAAAATTTATGTACAAAATTATTTCCAAAAATTAATTTAAAAATCATTCTGAAAAGAAGACATTATTCGTGGTCATATTAATTAATGAGCACCTTTTTTTTTTTTTTTTTTTTTCTGCTGGGGATTGAACTCAGGCAAGCACTCTAACCACTGAGCAAAATCCCCAGCCCTCATGGTCATATTAAAAAAAAAAAAATTACCAAAGGAGTGCTGAAAAGGACAAGTTGACTGTACATTACAGAGTTCCTATTTAGTTACAAGCACAAAGGAAGTGTGTATATGACAAAGATTTTACGAAGACTATGGAAATGGTGTTTACTCGACCCATGTGTGGAAAAGACCTTATGTATGTGAAAGGATAATACTGACTTTCTATTTAAAGAAAGTGTTAAAATAGATTAACATTAGTCCTCTTTTCAGCCCATATAACCTACAGTGTTGACTTTGAGCTATCTCTGATTGTGACTTTGAGTGGCTTTGAATGTGTCAATGCAATTGTTGGGATGGCTTTTTTGTCCAGAACCAGATGACTGTATTTACATGCATGTGTTCCTGTGTCCTCCATTCTGTCCCATTGGTCTGTGCGTCTGTTTTTGTGTCAGCACCATGCTGTTTTTGTCATGATGACTTAGCAGTATAATTTGAAATTAGGTATTGTGAAATCTCCAGGCTTGCTCTTGGCTTAGGATTGTTTGGGCTATTCTGGGTCTTGGTGTTTTCCTACACATTTTGGAGATGTTTTTCTAGTTCTACAAGGAATTTCATGGGGATTTTCATGTGAATTGCATTGAGTCTGTGCATTACTTTTGGTTGCACGGCCATTTTGACAACATTTATTCTGCCATTTCATGAGCACGGGAGGTCTTTCTGTCTTCTGATGTCAGCTTCAATTTCTATCTTCAGGGTTCTGAGAATTTCATTGAAGACCTCTTTTACCTTGTTGGTCAGATTGCTCTCCATGTATTTTAGTTTTTGAGGTTCTTATGAATTGTTTTCCTGATTTCTTTCCCAGCTAGCTCATTACTGATGCACAGTAATGCTCTTGATTCCCTGATTCCAAAGCCATCTGAATTCATTTACCAGCTCAAAAAATCTTTTGTGGGAGTCTTTATGATCTCCTTCATATAGGATCATATCATTGACCAACGAGAACAATTTGACTTATTTTTTTCCTTCTTTGGGGGGGTTGCTGGGGATCAATCTCAGGGCCTTGTTCTTGCTAGGTAAGCACTCTATCACTAAGCAAAATCCCCAGCACTCCCCCCTGTTTTTCATTTTTGAGACAGGGTCTCACTATGTAGTTCAGACTGGTCTTGAACTCACTACATAGCCCAGGCTGGCCTTGAACTCCCAGGGATCCTCCTGCCTCAACCTCCTGAGTCCTGGAATTACAGGTATGAGCCACCACACCTGGCTTGACTTCTTCTTTTTCTGTTAGTATTTGTGTGTGTGTGTGTGTGTGTGTGTGTGTGTATCCTTTTTATTTTTTTCTCTTGTTTAATTGCTCTGCTAAAATTTCAAGAATTATACTGAACAAGAATGCTGAGAGTAGACAAAATATATATTTGAGAAAAGATAGCCTCTTATACAAATGATGCTGGGAAAACTAGATATCCACTTATGGAAGATTGGAATTAGAGGTCTAGCTTGTGTCCTGTACAGAATCAATTCCAAATGTATCAAAGACCTAAGTGTAAGACCTGAGACACTGAACCTGCTAAAAGAAAACAGGAGAAACACCAGAAACCATAGTCACAGGCAAATATTCCTGACTAGAAATCTAATAGAACAGAAAATAATAACAACGATCAACAAATGGTTCTACATCAAATTAAAGTTTCTGCACAGCAAAGGAAAAACTAGCAGAGTGAAGAGACGGCCTACAGAGTGGAAGGAAATCGCTGTCAGCTTCTGTCCTGGGATTAATGTCTAGAATGCATAGCAAACTCAAAAACTTAATGTAAAAAATCAAGTACCTTATCAATAGATGGCCAAATGAATTGAACAGATACTTCTCATAAGAAGTACACATGGCCAACAAATATATAAAAATGTTCCACATCTTTAGCCACTAGGGAAACGAAAGTCAAAACTACATTAAGACACCATCTCAGTCAAGTCAGAGGCTAGTATCAAGAACACACACACACAGAACAAGCAAAAAATGATAAATTCTGGTAAAGATCTGGAGGGAAAAAAACCCCTTCTACACTACTGGTGGAAATGTAAATTAGTACAGTCACTGTGGCAAACAGTGTGAATAGATTAGCTATTCTATTAGCTCTTCCACTCCTTGTCACACATCTAAAACCATCAGACCTGCATACTATAGGGTTGCCGCACACCCGTGATTATCTTGGCACAGCATACAGGCACCAAGATTTGGAACCAGTTTAGGTGCCCCCAGCAGAGAACTGAATAAATAAATGTGATATGTTTACATAATGCCACAAAGAAAAACAGAATTCTGTCATTTGCAGGAAAATGGATAGATCCTTTGACCAAAATGTTGTGTACAATGAGCCACACTCAGAAAGGCAAACATTGCACACTTTCCCTCATATGTAGAATCTTTAAAAAAGACAAGAAAGTAGAAGTGAGTCTATTATTAGCCAAACAAAGGAATAAGGGGGAAGGAGAGAGTTACAAGAGTGGATAATATGAGTGGAGAATGGATGTGAGCAAAATGTACACACTGAGCCTTCCTGAAATGTAAAACTAGGTGGAGGGTCCGGCATGGAGTGAGGGGCTAGGTGGGTGGTGAAAAAGATCAAAGCATGTTACGAGTGTGTGTGAATCAATCAAAGTGAAACCCGCTTTGTATACAACTAAGTTTTTAAAAAGTAGGGAGAAGGCCCTGCAGGCATGGAAGGTGCTTACTTGGCTACTCAGCTGGAGCACGAACCACGCAAGCAGGCTCTGTTCTAACTCACACGCATCATGAAATCCATCCCGCCAACCTCTCTGCCTGGGATTGTCACAGTGGGGTGAGTGAGGCTTCTGGGTTTCATCTGAGCCCTCTAATGCCATGTGGCGATGCTCCCTTTTCCGGCTCTTCCTAAACCAACTGGATGCTAAACAGCCTAATGAAGACTTTTGAGTTTGACTGAGGATCAGAGTGAAGCCAGTTTAGTGGGTTTGAATCCAAGTGATGCAACATACAAAAGCAGACATTAGGTGTACAAGAGACAGCAGTGTAAAAAAAAAAAATGTAAAGGTAACAGCAAAGAAACTAGAATATGCTGATGGTCTTGGACAGGAATACAACCAAGTTAATGAATTATGGAATTATTTATGGGATATTTATATCATAGACTATGTCATATAAAATTATAGAATTATGTTGACAGACTTAACAGACTGGTGATAACTTAGAAGAGGTGGACCTCAAAATATCAAAGATTAATACCTAGAATATCAAAGGAAACAGCACCGATCTGTGTGAATTACCAACGCGCGACACAAGACGCGACAGGATGTTTGCAGAAGGGGAGGGACAAGGGCTGTGAAGTACCCGAGCAGCAGCTAAAAAGCAGAGGAAAATGCAAGATCACCAGCAGGGCTTTTAAAAAGTCGTCAAGTGAGCTGATTTCTAGTAGGAAATATTAGAATATCTAAAACCAAAGCACATTTTGAAACTGAAAAACATAAAGCACATGCATTTTAATGGTATAATGCACTAATGAGTCATAAGCTGTATGATGACTGAAAATAAAAAGTAGCATGAATTTCACATGAATTCTTGCCTTCCATGCAATATAGAGAACAGTGTTTTGCAGCACTCTGTGTGTCTCAAGCTACGGACAACCTGAAGAGATCTAATCACAGAAAAGTGATGAGAAAATGCAAGTCACCTGAATAGGTCTTGCTACCTTAAAATTTTTAATTATTTTTCTTATTAAAGTTACAATTTTTAGCAGTTTCAAAGAAAAGAAATGAGTAAAAAGGTATAGGAAATTCTCCTCTCACCCCATCGCTATTTTATCTTACTATTAGCATCTTGCATTGGTGGAGTACGCATGCTAACAATGGTAGACCAGTAATCATACATTACCATTAAAATCCATCATTTACATCAGGATTTGCTTTGGGTATAGGTTTACCAGTTCTGATAAATACCTGATAATATGAGTCCACTGTTACAGTGTTGTGCAGAGTAGTTTCTGCCCTGAGAACCCATTGGCTCCACTCTCTCGACCCTCTTCTCCAAATCGTGGGCCACTGATTTCACCAAAATCTCCAAAATTCCACCTTGCTAAACATTTAGGGTATGAAATGTTTTAGGGTAGAAATCATATACTATGTAGTCTTTGGAGAGAGGTTTCTTTCACTTAGTCACATGCATTTAAATTTCCTCCACAGTGCTTCGTGACTTGATAGCACATTTCTTTGTATCTATAAACAATATCACCATGCATTGATATACTGTTCTCCCATTCACCCACTGTAGGATGTCTTGGTTGCTTCCAAGTGTAGCAATTGCAAATAAAGCTGCTACAAATGTGTGTGGAGGGTGTTTTTGTGGGAATATAAGTTTTCACCTCATTTGAGTGAATACCAAGGACCGTGACCACCAAATGACACGATGCATACATGCAGTTTAATAAGTCCTCAGCTGCTTTCCAAAGAGACTGCACTCATATGTGTTCCCACCAGTAAAGATGAGAATTTCAGGTGTTCTCTCTCCTTGTCGGCCTCTGAAAATTTCCATTAAGTCATCTCTGAAACAGTGTTTTGGTTTTGGCCATTGTATGTGTGGAGTGGTGTTTAATTGTTGTTTTAATTTGCAAATCTAATGAAATGTGACACAGAGCATCTTTTCTTACACATAGCCAGTCCTTGCTGAGGCCTTTTGACTTTTCAGTTCTTCAACAGATCTTTGCAAACATTGCTAGCAGACAGGTTGCTTTCTTTCTGTTTCTCTTATGTGATCCTAACTCAGGAGTCTCTGTAGTTCACAAAATAGCTGCCAAGAATTGCATGAGTTCCCATGACGCTCCTCATTGCTGCAATCTTCGTGAGTGCAGTTTATTTCCCTGCCCATTCCAGAGCTTATTTCTGATTAATTGCCTCAGACCTCCCCAGAAAGAGGCTCTGTAAGTGGTGTGAGGGCTCTGAGAGGCACACACCAATCGGACCCCTTCGCTTTCCAGGCGCATGCTCACAGGTCCGCGCTAGGATGTCATGAAGAGCAATTCTAAATCTGTCTGCAGCCTTCCCCTGCCTGCTAAGGTCTGGACCTGTATTTAGCACAGAGGCTAATATGCTGGAGGTCGTTTTTCTTTGTACCTCCAAGTCCCGTCCCATCGCCCACAATCTTAGAGGCTGGTTGGATGGACACCCTCCGTCACTCATTCACTGGAATCAGAGTGCATTTTTCTTCCATCTCCCTTACATCTCCCGCGTGACTCCTTATCCTGTCTTCTAGAATCTTTCTCCAAGCTGCTCCTGTGTGTCTCCTCTCCACTCATTCCCTCTGTGATCACTTTATTTAGGACTTCACCGTTTTTTCTGGCCCCAAGTCCACCTTCCACTGTGCTGGGAGGCACTGATTTAAATGAGATTCTGGAGAACACAGCACCGAGCCCTCTGACCGTCCATCCCCTCGCCTCCTCTTCCCAGACTCGTCCAGCAGATCAGGGAGCTGCTCCTCTGGGGCCCTGGAGCTTCTCCAGGGAGCAGGTCCGGACCCACCTTCTCTCTCGCCAAAGTCCCCAACGCACCACTTGGTGCTTAGCTGGCGTTCGGACCCATGGGGGAAGGAAGCCAGCAATGAGAGCTGACTATAAATAATGTACTTACCCTGCAATCTTTATCCTTGGTCTGACTTTCATAAACGAAGACAGAAAGCACCACTGGAATTTTCACGAATGTGCATGCATTTATTCATGCCACAGACAAGAAACATGAACATCTTTGCTAGGAAAGCAACATTTAAAGATTTGCATTTTTCTCTTCTCTATGGCTGAGATGTCTCAGTGGCCTGGCTGATGTGCCATAGTGGCTATCCTAAGTGCCAAGGATTAGGACTGACCTTTAAAGCAAGAGAGCCCCAAAATGGCATATTTAATTTTGAATACATATGTTTGAAATACATGCTTTATAAAATAAGGTCTTTTATTAATAATCCCCTATTGATGAATGTGTATTTTCTTTTAGTCTCAGAATTGAAAGTTCTGTATTTTTACAGAAGTCCACAATAAATTTAATTAGGTTTTTGAGTAACGAACGAGAGGCAAGCACATCTCTTGGTAGTTGGGAAGATGGCAAGTGAAGGAAAGAGCCGAGAGTCTCAGTCTGGGTGTGATAAGCGACAAGACCCACTAGTCTGTCGTCCGGGTTGTGGAGACCGTGTGCATGCGAACCGCGACAAAAGCATTTCGTACGCTGCCACTCTGCCTTTTAGTGTTCATTCTGCAGTTTAAAAGTTAATGGGGGATCTGGCAGCCGGAAAGGGCAGAATAAAATCAAATTCACTGTTTTCTTAGTTTGAAAACTAAAGCAGTCGGAACATTTGGAGCACTGTTCACAGTTTTCTTCTGGGATGGTCTTTTGGGAAAATTCAGGAATCTGTCCCATGCCAATGAAATGGCGCTTTCTGTGACAACTAACTGGGCACTGCAACAGCTCATGTAAAGCCCCCCACAAGACTCCATGAAATCAGACCTGCGGAAGCTCCCGAGAGAGCAAAAAGGCTTCTGTTGTAAAACAGAACCACACCACATCACACCAAACCGAACCAAAAACCTGTTTCCTGACTGGAACCTTCCTGACTGAGGGACGTTCCCTACTGTGGCTTCTTTGGAGCACACCATTTCGGAGACCTCTTGGTGTGCTCTTTGCCACAGTGACCCGTGAGCCCGGCTGTCTGTGTGTGTAAAGGGGTGAATGGGCAGAAACCACACAAGCAGATGCAATCTCTGTGTTTGTATGAGAATATAGAGAAGGGACAATTGCTCCTGTACAGCCTTCTGAGTTCTTTGGTTGGTATACAGATTAACTTGACATTTAAGTCAGATTAAGTCTAATGAGGCAAGAATAATTCTAATTATATATGCAAGGAGTCCCACAAAACATATGAGACCCAAAGAAAGGCCAAAGATTGAAGCTCACGTTGTAACTGAAGCTACAGAAAGGAGCAGGTTCCCAGGGCTTGGGGTGGGGTGGGGTATGCAGAGGAGTTAGGGGCAGAAGGGGAGGAGGCATGGTGAATGAAGATCACTGTCTGGGACAGATAAGAGTCCCTCTGATGATAAAAGTTGTCCTGGGACACCTTCCCTAGTGACCATTTACGTCACAGACGCAAAGATGCTTCTTGAGATGTAAAATTCCAGTAGAGTCCTTTATTTTAGAGAGTTAAGGGAAACGAGGAGCTCTTCCTTCAAAGTAGTCCCTATGCCAGAGTGGCATGTTCTGGGTTCCTGAGGTCACACTTGGGGTCATGTGTCCTGTGCTCCAGCAATAACGGTAGCAAGAGATCAGTGCTGTGATGTGACCAACATCCCTCCAGCTTGGTCTCCATTTGCTGGTGTAGTGAGTCATCCTGATAAACAGGCCCACGACTGAATGTGGCTGGAGAAAGGAAGAACTGGGTGGGTATATGGCTGCTCAGGATGGTGTCACTGAATACTTACTGTGGTCCGAGAGGTAGCACTCACTGTCACGTGAGTGTGAGTACATTCAGTCCCCTCAACAGTGCCAAGAACTCAATATTTTTATTATCACCATTGGGAAAGTTTCATCCTAATTAATTCTGGATATCATTTTCTTTTGGATGTTTATTTGTTTTAAAATTTACCCATCATTTTCCTGCTGACATTTAACTGGAACCTGGTACTGGTGGTAAGAAAATTCCAGCAAGATCACACTTCCGACTTGTTTCCAAGACAACTGAAAATCTCCACCACTATTTTTTAGTGCTGTCAGTCATAAGGGCAAACCTGCAGCATTTGAAAAACAGTCTCATATTAGGTCCAGTGATGTGTCTTTACAATCAACTAAGAAATAAAAAGAATGAAGATATAACTGGAAAACATCAAAGTAAGAATTTTACTTTTACCATCTATTCCCCGCAATAAAGAGAAGCACGGCTGCTTTCATTTGTAGCTCTATTTGCATACTTCCTCCTCATCCCTCACTTTTATTGTCTAATGAGGGAATCATGTCCTGTAATTAGTGTCAACTTATGGACAAGCTAACCTTCAGATCTCCAAATAGTTTTTCTCAATTTCTTCAAATGGTAAGAAGTCTTGCAAATGTTTAAGGTTCATAGTTCAGAAAGTAGTGAGCCATGTTACTCCCCAGACAGCTTCTGCTAATCACCACGCTTGCACACGGGCCACATGACATATGAGGTTGTTCAGTCTATACACAAGCAGCAACTAAAATCCACCTAATTAAATGCCAGTGAGAAGACCAGGATCTCCAGGCAGCCGTTCACATTTTAGCCCAAATGCCACAAAGTGTCTAACTGTAAGGTTTGAATTCCAGAGTGGACAGGAATATGACCCAGGGCTCATGCTGCTTCCTGTTTCCTCTGCCACTGGGGTCAGAGGGGACAAAGCTCCTGAGCCAGGGCTGCTGTGCCGGGGAGTCCGAAGCAGCCCGAGCCTGCCCTTTGCATGAAGTAGATTTTCTGCTCAAGCTTCCAGTGAACGGACTAGAGGAACCATAAGAGATTTTTGTCAATTAATTTACAGAGGGTGGTTTGAGATGACACAGGGAATTCTGGAAAGATTATTTTAAGCTAATATGTCTCTCTACTGAAGAGGAAGAAAAGTCGTTTAAGTATGTACACTCTGCTCCTGCTTCTACTATCAAATCATTCTACTTAACTCTACAAATCATTCTACTCTGGTAGTGAGAAGTAAGCTACTGTCCAAATACTCTGACCGCAGAACCTTCTCAATAGGCAGCTTCCACGGCACGTCCAGATAATGCACTAACTTAGCTCGACAGCAAGAAGAGTGAGCCCATGTGATACCAGAACCAAAGCTACAGATGTTTGGGCCACAGGACCGACACACTCTGGGAAGGAAGGGTTTGGCTGAGGGACAGCAAGGAGGTTTATTCTTTCTAAGGTTTTGGTCTACACCATCATCCTGTCGCAGAACATGGAGCTCCAAAGTGGATCACCTCAGTGTTCCGTGTGCTATGAACCGAAGGACACCGGGCTGCCTCAAGAGCAAGGGTGCTCTGCCCTGTTCTCCTGTCACTGTCCCTCTTTCTTCCCAAGAGCCACTGCAGACGGCAGTGTTCCTCTCCCCGACATGGGTCATAGAAACATAACCCTCCCCAGCGCCAGTTAGGAGGCCTGAAAGCTCACTCTATCCTCCCTTGGAAAGCCTCCTAGTAGAAGGTGCTCCCTGTGCCCCAGTGGGGAGGGATCCTGCACAGGGCGGGGGGCTCCTAGCAAGAACCCTGTGCTTTCCCCTCAGTCTGCTGCCCTCAGACCACACGCCTCAGCCCATCCTGTTTCTACACGGCTGTCATCCTTTACCGAGCAGGATGTACAAATTGACCACTCTCCTGGGCCCTGGGGTCCTCATTTCCGAAGGCTTCCTGTGTCCTGTAGAAGTGGATAGAAGGAATCTGTGATGTTTCTCTGCAGTTACGCTGTCTTGTCCTAGGAGTGTTGGCCGTGAGCATGTGGTGGGTGAGGAGAGGGCGCACACCTTCCTGCTCCTATCTGTGGACAGCTTTCTTTCTAACAAGCCCTTCCAGTGTTCTTACTTACGTGCCACCCTCTATTCTGACCATGTTACATATTTTATTTGAATGACCATGATAAACCAAGAGGCTCACTGTCTTCCCACACCCTCTTGCAGGGAAGCAACGGATGGGCCAGGCAAATTTGGAAATGCAGCTTCTACAAGGGGAAGGACTCACCCGCCATTCAGACCCCGATCCTCGTCGCCCATGTGCACTCCTCACTCCCAGGCAGCTGTGGCCACACTTCCTTCCCGTCTGCAGGGGGATGAGTGCGTAATTTTTTTTCTGTTCATTTTTATTTTTGATTTTTTTTTTCCTCACATCTGTCTGAATTGTATCGATTTTCCCTTAATTCTCTGTCTCTTGCTGAATCCTCGTAAAGGTCAACTAACTCCTCCTCTGTCTCCTACTTTTTGGAGTATGAGTGTCATTTCACCATGAGAATCATCTTTACTCTGACCCAGGTAAATTCAAGTCAAACTCCAGGTAAAAATTTCTGCAGTGAAGGACTAAGCACTGAAGAGTCAAGACTCTCCCTCCTAATGGAACTACCTGTAAGTAGGCCTTGACTCACTCTTACTTACTTTCCTACACACTCTGCTGAAAATTATATATATATATATATATATATATATATATATATATATATATATATATACAATTTTTAATGCATCTTTGTTTTTCTTCTTCAAGGTCCCAATGACATCACCTTCTTAAAATAGCCCCCTGCATTTTGCCAAGCAGACGTGCTGGCGTCTTCTTCATGGTTGAAGACAATTTGGGATCATTTGGCTTCTGCCTGTCAAGTGCAATGCCCGTGAGTGTGAGTGAGCTACAGAATCCCAGGAACTCTTCCTTCTTTGTGTTAAAAAGAACAGGCAAGGTCTTGGGAAATTCCCCGACAGGCCTGCGACCCTGACAAAGCCCGGCCTCCCAGGTGACAGTGGCTGCTGGTCACTAGAAGCGGAAGCGTCTGCAGAGCTGCAGAACACACTTTACTGAGTCACACCTAGATCCATGTGCCCAGATAAGCACGTTAAGGAAGAACCAGAAACATCTTCAGATCTTCTGCTCAAAGTTTTTGCTCAACCATTACCTGTGCTGTATCATTGTCCATAAACAATCAATGCAATCATATTCTCTCATTTATCAACTTTAAAAATGTTTGCAGCTTCCAAGCTGATTGAGACATCGAGTGTTCCCAGCACAAGGGAAGCCACTCTGAGGAAAGACGCTGCAGTGGGTAAGGATGCCCACCCGCAGAAGGGAGCCAGCACAGGGCTGGCCTGCAGGCCCAGCACTCCAGGGAGCCGGGCGGGGATTCGGCCCGGGAAGCTGAGTGACTTTGCAAGAGCCTGGCTCAAAATAAGAAAGTGCCAGGAATGTAGCTCAGGGCAAAGTTCAACCCCCAGTGCCCCCCCCACACACACACGTATGCACACATATCAACCAAAACACGTGGCATCATGTTCAGTAAGAAATAATGAACATTAAACCTTTTGCTTGGAACCACCCCCTGGTGTTCTCACGTTTATAATTCACTTCAATCACATAAGACATTGCCTAAAGAAAAGGGCCATTCACATGTTAGACAAATTGCTTTTAACTTCAAAAGCTCAAAAGGCTGCTGCAAAGACACCAATAAAGTAAGAGATGCTGAGTATCTAGCAGGATTCCAGTCACATGGCGACTCTCGGTGTCTTCGCTGTGTTTCTAATTCTGCCACTTCCTTGCACCTGAGAACATGCCCATCCGGAGCCTGTCTTCCTCGAGTGCAGCATTAGTGTGCAGGCTTCTCTAAGAGTAAGACCGTGAACTCCTTTTGGACAAAAGTCGTGACTTGTTCTCTACAAACCCTTAACCAGTACTTTGTATAGAGTAGATGGTTAGTAAAAGTTGGAGTGAGATTGACCTTCTATATCCGAATCCAACTAAATGTGTGTTGAACTGAGAACACAATTAGTCTGACGGCGTCTTGAAGACATTTCTGTGAACAGCAGTCCCAGTGTAGAGACAATTTCCGGCAGTTCTTCAGCTCTGCTGTTGATCATTGTGGTGCTGTGATGAATCTCAGCACCCAGAGTTGAGTCACACGTGAACGCGTCCTGTAGGAACTTGGCATCGCAAATGTGTAAGTGGGGGACAGAAATGTGCGTCTGGCAGCTTGGAAATGTCTCCCGGGCACTGGCTGTGTCAACACATGCGTTTGTCCCCGTTACCTTGGCCCAGTGAAGACGTCCCGTACCTGTGTGGACGGTGAGTCGAGCCCATCACAGTGGCCCAAGCTGAGCACCCCAGAGCAGCCAGCCATGACCAATCCTAAAGGTTAGCTCCGGTGCCCGGTGAATACTCGCACGTTTCCATTAAGCTGAGTCTTCCACAGCCTCCTCACAGGGTCTAAGGAATACCGCTCCTGTGCCTGATGAGGCGCAGTGCACAGCCCCAAGCTTCGTCTCTCCCCCTCACTCACGGGCTGAGCTTCTGGCCGTCTCCAGCACCCAAAATGTCTCAGGGACCCTGAAGGCACATATTTCTTCTGTTTCATGCATTTTGCTCTCACCTCTTCCTGTGCCCTCAAGCACACACTTAACCCCAACCACTCACCCAAGTCCTGCTCCGGGCTCTCCCGGAGGGCCTGACTTGGCTCAGGGTCCAAAATAGAGGACAAAAACAGTAAAAATCATAATTGGATGTGCAAGAGCATAGGCAGAATCCAGTTCTAGCCAAAGCAACAGTTACCGCCTACAGAGAAATGCTCGGTCATTCAGCACACATCAGTGATGTACACACGTCGTAGATGCAGCACGTGGCAGATGCACACGCATGGGCACCCTCGCTTTGCTTTGCTCTCATGACAAGCAAACGCAACCTCGCTGCTCCTTCACTCGGCAGGACTGCGTGTCAGGAAAGTTTTGCAAAGGAAGGAGGTAGAAACATTCCCAAGCTAAGTGTGAGCATGTGTCTTCAGAGACCACACAGCATCTGTACTTTGCTCCTCGCTGCTGCCGCGAGGCTAGAGGCCCAGGTGTCTCACAGCCTAGGAGGACAGGGACACGTACAGAGGTGCCGCCATGCTGCCTCGGGCCGGTAAGAGGCAGAGTTGCCCCAGCCTTCCCGCTGGCCAACCTATGTCAGGTGGAAGTCAGCACCTTGCACATCCACACAGGAATATTGTGGTAATGGCTATAGTAAATGCTTAATTTTTAAAAATGATTACAGCGAAAGACCCATGGCCATTAATTCCCCTTAAAATCCTCCTCCTTACATCAAAACACTTATCCTTACTAATAAACACAGGTGTGTCTTGACTTGCTTGTGTCTCTTCTTTGTAAAATTTTCAGTGACTTTAGTAAAATCTGCCATGTGTCCTATGCCTTTTGGAATCTTTATATTTACCAGATTTTATTCTACTTGTCCAAAAAATGACGATTATAAAAAAATACAGAATCCGACACAATCTCGGTTTTACCTTCCTACGAAATTCCCATCTCCACATCACATCAAGGCAAGTATCACGGTGCGGCAGGGAATTTTTGTGGAATAAAGCGAAGAATCAAGCTTTTCAGAGCAAGGCCAGCTTCCGAGTGGCATGTGCCGGTGAAGTGGCAGGTATTCCCAACCAAAGAGACTGAGTGAAAGCGTGACGCCAGCATGAAACACAGGAAGGAGGGGGCCGAGGCGTGAGCAGGATCCGCTGGGACAGGAGGGGGAAATGTCCGCACAGGTGCGACGGCAGCTTTCACTCCGGGGGCAGGGAATTCTGGAACACAGGACACACGCAAGTGGTCCCATTATTTGTGGAACCTCAGGGCCCAGGGAGGGATGTTCTGTTGTTCACAGCGAAGCTCAGGCCAAGCAGATCCAAATTACAAGTCTGGCTGCCCCTCTTCACGACCTTGGGAGTTTTTCTTTTAATATTTCTATTTGCAAGTTTCTTAATCTACATAACACTGGTAATTACAGTAGTTAACTAATGTTTGCCATCATCATTAAAGAGCTAAGGCTAACCCTCAGGCAGAGTCTTGCTATGCTTGGGACACTGGGGTCAGTCTGTAGCAGTGTAGCCTGGGTCAGAAAGAGTCACAGAGAGGAAGAGGGTTCCTGGTTCTGCCACCTGTCACCAACCGCCCACTGAGGCCGGGGCTGTGAGTCTAACGCCTGGCTCCCAAAAAATGCTCTGACCTTTGCTGGCAGCTCTGTATGGTCCATTGTCCCCCACAGCCCTCTGCTTGTTATTATGTTCCTGCAGCAGAAGTTATATGAAATATTTAATATCCATTAGTAGAATTTGTTTTTATGCCTAGTCATTTTGCAGAATTTTCATAGGGTCGGAGGAGAAAGAGAAAAGCTTTCCAGCAACTGTGTAGAATTTCTCTTCTGTCATTTCAATTCTGATTCTGATTCTCCAGGAACTAGCTTCTCCCCAAGGGTGGACACTTCTCTGTGTAGGACCTTGCTGTTCCCACTAGGAGTACTAAGTATGGAGGTCCTGCCGCCCCAGCACAAGGCGGTGGTGGGGGGAGGAGAATTTGAAGGTCATGTGTGTGGGTGGGCTTTGTGCTGATTGTGGTGATGTTCACAGACCTGAGCAACCCACTTGTGGCATCTTCAGAGATGCACCTACAAGTTCATTTGACTCACGTGTCCCTTGAGGTGGCCGTGACTTTTACACCTTTCCTCTAAAATCGGCTGCACCTGGAGAATCAGCGGTCTCCCTCCTCAGGAAGGATCCTGGTACGCATCAGCTCCTTACAGGGCCCCCACTCATGGGGCTGAGCCAAGACCTTCTCACACTCCTGAGCCTGCGCTCCTAGGGCAGGGCCTGGAGTGTCCTAGGTCCTCAAATCACGTTTGTGGAACCAGATCAAAATGTCCCAAAGACGCTGATTCTATGTCTCCATACTAAAAAGCAAAATCTGTGCTGGGGAGGAGGTGGCCTCCCTTAGCCTTGGTTTAATAAATATCAAGCATTTTTTTGTTGATTATTTCCAAGAATTCTTACTGACATTCCTTCCTGGAGCATTCAAAGTGATAATAACTGTGTTCAACTTACCCCCCCTTCTTTCTATAGCCCCCTCTTATGTGGCATTTCAGCTTGTGTGTCTGATTTATTTCGCATAACATTATGGTCTCAAGGTGCAGCCATTCCCCTACAAATAAGTCAAATTTTTCCTTCTTTATAACAAAGTAAAATTGTGTGTAAATACCACGTTTTCTTTATCCATTAATCTGTTGATGGACATATAGGCCACTTCCAAGATTTAGTGCTCATAAATTGTACTGCTGTAAACACGGGGATGCGTGGATCACTTGATATGATGTTGGCCATTAGAGAAATGCAAATTAAAACAATATAGATTCATCCTTCTCTAGAAAGAATGGCCATCATCAAGAACCTGAACAATAATAAATGTTGGTGAGGCCGCAGGGCAAAAAGAACAAAAAGAACTCGCCTACCTTGTTGGTGGGCATGTACAACTACTACGGAAATCAGTATGGAGATTTCTCAAAAAGCTAAAAGTAGAAACTGTATTTGACCCAACTAGTCCCCTTCTAGGTATCTATCTTCCCAAAGAATTGAAGACATCACTACCTCTGTCTATAGGTCTGATCAAGAGCCCATGTAGATATGCTTAGGAGGAAGTGCTTGGGTTTTCCTTGAATAATATTCCCAACAAATGCAATTCAAGCTATGAAAGAAATGGGAAGTTCATTTACTATCACTATTATGCATTTAAATTCTCTCCTTCACCCTCCCCTAAAAAGCCAGAAAGAATGTACTGAATCGTAATAGGCATTGATCTAGGTGGGCCTATCATCGCATTTCTACAAGCAGATCCAAGTGCAGGAAGGTGACTTTCTTAATCAAAAATACCCTGACTTATTGACTCAAGAAAAGGCTGATTAAAATACATGGTAGTGTGTAAATAACAATAATTATTGCACTTGTCTGCCAGCCACACAGTTGGACGGGTATCAGGGAAGAAGT
>PVJO010019351.1:0-34509 GCA_004026905.1 Hystrix cristata | reverse complement strand
TATGTCTTTGAGAGTTCTTCCTATTTTATTCTCTAGGAGATTTATTGTTTCTGTTTTTATGTTTAGGTCTTTGATCCACTTCGATCTTAGTTTAGTACATGGTGAGAGACATGTATCTAGTTTTAGTTTTCGGCATGTGGTAAGCCAATTTTTCCAGCACCATTTATTAAAGAGGCTATCTTTCTTCCAGTGAGGGTGTCTGGCTCCTTTGTCAAAGATGAGATATTTGAGTGTGTTTGGAGTAACTTCTGCATCTTCTAGCCTGTTCCATTGGTCCTCGGGTCTGTCTTCCTGCCAGTACCATGCTGTTTTTATCACAGAAGCTTTATAATACAATTTCAAGTTGGGGACTGTGATGCCCCCTGTCTTATTCCTGTTGCCCAGAATTGTTTTTGCTATTCTTGGTCTCTTCTGGTTCCAGATGAATTTCATGATTGCCTTTTCTAATTCTGTGAAGTATGTTATTGGAATTTTGATTGGAATTGCATTAAATCTGTATAGTAATTTAGGAAGTATGGCCATTTTCACTATATTGGTTGTGAAGACAATATTTTGAGAAACATACACTGAAGCTTGTGTTTTTGGTTTTGGCTTCGCTTTTAATATTCTCCTCCACCAGCGTAGCAGAAATTTGGTTGGGTAGAATTGACTTTCCTTCCCAGCTCTAGAGATGGACTTTGATTGATGTAAGTACCACCTCGTCCCTGTAGCTCCATTCACGGAGCAGTGAACCAGACCCAAGCCTTTCCGGGTGTGAAATTCCTCTGGCATCAGTGACTGGCTCCGGGAAATCCAATCAGAGAGAAAAGCAGGCTTTTGGTTTGGTTCGTGTGGTTGGGACAGGAGAGCTCTCCCAATCCTGCTCTGAGTGTGAGGTCTTCCATTGTCATGCCTGCAGCCCTGCAGGAACTTCCACAGTTTGAAGGAAGCTGGCCACACCCAGAAAGTGAGGGCTGAGAAATCATAGAGAAGGACAAAAGGTGCCCCAACCAACCAACCATGCTTGAAGCACCTTTGTTTCTGCAGATTGAGGTCTGGGGCCACAGCAAGGAAGTTGCAGAAGCTGGGGTCTGGAATCCTCTGAGGTTGACGGTGGCTACCAGCTCCAATCCCAGCTGGGGTTGTGCCCCAGGACGCCTGCACATGGCCTCTTCGGGTGGCTGCTTGGGCTTCCCAGAGCACGGTGGCTGGGGGCCAGGAGCAAGCATCCTACTCTGTCTCCACCATCTTTTTTATGTAGCCTGCGAAGTCATATCATCCTCTTCAGATCCAATAGCAAATAGGCCCAGATCTCAAGAGAAGCATCCAGCGCATCTGGTCAGAAGAGCACATGAAATGGGAAATACCGCGCTGCCATTTTGCCGTAGCTACTGTGCTGTCTCTTGGCTCCATGGCCTTGAGCATTTTATAACATTTCTTTCTACTTTATCGCTTGACTGAGTCGCACTCCACCTGGTCTGGGTAAGGAGTCTTCATCAGCATGCTCGGGACACCCTGGACTTCTTTCGCAGGGTTCGCTTACAATTTCCTTATTGCCTGCTTGTCTCCTTGTCCAGTCCACAGCATCTGCATCTCAGTAGGTAGCAAAATACTGTATCTGGAATGAGTACTACAGCTTGACCTTGGGCTTTGAGTTTTATTTAAATATGATTCTTATTTCAGACACAGTTCCCCACCTCTAGCTTTTAACATCTATACATCCTACAGTTAGTTTTGAGCCCTCCACACTGACATTCCCATACACTTTCCAGATGGGAAGCACGGACTTTTATAAACCAGTCATCAAAGACTATTCCAAGATCTCCCTTCGTGGCCCTTGCCTGGAAGCCAACTGTTCACTCGTGTAAGAATCATCATGTGTGCACAGCAAAGCGAGTGAAAAAGGAAAAAAATACGTAATTCTGATACTAGCAATAAGAAGTGAAACCTCACAAATGGAAAGCATTAAATATGATGAAAGTGCCATAAAGAACAAGAAAAGAAAACAATGTAAAGAACATGTACAAAATGCTGAAAATATATCATCAAAGATAGAATCTGAAAAGCAGGCCATTGCTGTGGATTTTGTCCATTTTTCTTTTCTTTTTGGCTCTCTCAGAATGAGAGTCCTCCTATGATGTTTAAATTATTTTCTGTTGTACTTTTGATTTCTTAGCACATTTACAAGGACACACTGTGCTGTAAAAGAGAGGACCACCTACGCTCAGTACAATGTGAGGCTCATAATTAGTTTACATCAGCTCCACAGGTCAAGTTTAATGGCAATCAAGTATCCAACTTATGTTGACTATAGTGACCATAGGATATGTGGCCCTGGAAGATTTGGATGTACCTGTGCCTGACAGGAGCAAGGGATTGTACGAGAACTGGCAAGAGACCTTCTAAAATATACACAAAGACCTACTGTCACTACTATGGAAAACATTTCTCAAAGAATGACTTGGGGTTTCTGACCTCAGAATTGCTAGGAGTTTTACAACTCACTTAACTGTCTTCTTCCTTTTCCAGACCAATTCTCTGTGGGTTAAGCTCCCGGATGACTCTTCTGCTTGCCAAGTTTAGAGCAAGTGCTTTGGTAGATGTTGGCATTGGAGCCATGAGCCCCCTTGCAACCACTTTAGTCTCACCAAACTTTGACTTTGGTCAGACCCTAGTCGATATAACCCCCTAGAAATGCTTTTGCAACAAGAGAAGAAGAATCCAAAGAAATTTTTTTTGCAATTGGCTTTGAAAATGCTAACTTTGTACATTTTCAAATGTCCACGGTCTATGCCTTTTTCCAGCCTGAAAGTGAAGCAGCAGATGGGGGGAACAATTTTCCAACTGGGTTGTATGAAGCATTGGTCATGTGGTCCAGATAAGCACAAAACTGGACAAGGGGAAGAGGCAGGTGGCCAGTAGCAGTGCACTTTGTAAGGTTGTGATGCAAAGACTGGGATCTTTGAGTATGTGCAAGGATGGTGTTTCTGGTTTCCACCCTGACAGTGATGCGAATAGTGACAGGACAGGACTGACCATCTGCGGGGCAAATGAGACCCTTGATTTTTCTTCCAGTCATAGTGCTGGGTGTGAGAACACAGAGATATCTGGCATGCTGACCGGCAGAAAGTGAGATGTAGTCCCTGAACTTACAAAGCCTGTCACTCTACAATAGCCAACAAGAAGGACATGAAGACACTGCAGCCAACCATGACGAGCCCAATTAGTGACACCCAGTAGAATCCAGCAAAACAGAGAATGGAAATATGCTCTTACTTAATCCCATAGAGTCTATATCCTATATAATGGATCTGAGTTCAGTTAAAACCATTTGGATTTTCTGGTTGTGTCAGTCCCCAGATCTGCGCCTCATATTGTGTTGTAGAAAAGAAAGTGTATGAACATCTCCCTCATGTCTTTTGTCCTTTGCCTGCGTTGCTTCCAGTTTCTCATATCTGGTTGCAAATCCTCTCTCAAAGTCAATCATTGTCTTCACGTCCGTCTTCTCTGCCTTTATTTTTGGGGCCAGATTTCTCCATAATCCTCTTGCTGTCATTCCTGCTACATTCCCTCAGAGGTTTCTCTCTCATATACTTTCTACCTCCAAAACTCACGTCTACCTTCTCATTCCATTATTCTCTGAAAAGTTACAAAACATTCCAAAACCAATATGAGAAGAACACTCAAGAGGGAGATTGGGCAAGTTTACAGTTGGAGGAAGAGGATGTCTCTAATTAAACACACAGAGTTTGCAAACATCATCGCATAGCACTCTGCACCCACTATCCTTGCACTTTGGTGACTCCTTTGCATGCTAACCTCTGGGCTAGTCTTGGATTTCACTTTCTCTAGTGCCATTGTTTTTGTCTTTTTGTATTGAGTGACTCCGGTTTCAGTTTCTCAGTCTTTGAGTCTATATTAGTCAACCTTCCTGTCACTGGGAAAAAAATACCTGACACCCACAAATTTAAGTAGGAGAGTCTTATTTTGGCTCAGGATTTCAGAGGATTCAGTCCATAGTCAGCTGGCTTGGGTGAAAGAGCCTGGCAGAGTACAGATCCTCACTGCAAGGCAGCCAGGAAACAAAGAAGGGAGGAGCAGGGGACAAGAACACACCCTTCCAAGTCACATTCCCCAGTGACCTGCCTTGAGTCAGGCCCCACCTCCTAACAACACCATCAGCTGTAAATTTATCAGTAATTTAATCCACTAATTCAAGTAGCACCTCAATGGTCCAATCACCTTCTAAAAGCCCAACTCTGAATACATGAGACTTTTCAGGAATAGTCTAGATCTAAACCAAAACAGTGTCTCGGTCTCAAGAGACCTCCATGAACAATTTCTTTTAATCCCTGTTTTCATGTGTATCTCTAGAAGTTATTCCCAGTGGTGTTCTGTGGAAAGGGAGGTAAGATATTTAGATAAACTGAAGCTAAGGCCCTAAGACAAAGAGAATAGAGACCTGAGTTGCATCCAGGTTATCTCCCACCATCCTGAAGCTCTCACAGCGGAGAAAGGTTTGGATCACATTAGGAGCACGTTTTTATTAAATATGCTGCTATTACTGAATAGAAAGTGTTAGTGTCAGGAGATACCATTTACTGTAAGAAAAGTAGGCCACAGCAGTAGGATATCTTTAAATTTAAAAATTTAGTGGAAATCATGATTTATTTTTAAAGTCACATTTTTCAATACAAATGGCTGAAGATCTTTGGCAGAAGTTTTTCCCGTCTCCTTTCATCTACATCCTCCCAGTCCTACTATTTAACACTATTGTCAAGTAAAATAGACCAGAACTTTTCACAGAACAGATGATGCCTTGTGCGGGAAGGAAAAAAAGAATCAGAAGGAGTCTGGAATATCCTCTTGTTACCAGAGAGTAAGAATCTTATTTTTTACAAAAAATGTTTGAGGCAAAATCAAAAGACCAAAGGATCTGATGTAAGAGTTCCACTGACTCAGCCACTGGAGCATAAAATATTGTTCTTATAGTGGGTACATGAAGCAAGTTGAGTCTAGGGTGAGCCACAGATTCATAATTACACTCATAAAAGAAAAATGAACACAATGAGTACCAAAATATGGTTGTAACAAAAAATGGGTAACTAATTATGGATGTATTTCTTGTTCATGGATTTTAATAAGTGGGCATTGTTTTTGCACAGCTATTTTATTTATCTCAATAAATTACTATTTCATAAAAATATGAATATATACACATTTATTTGTTTCTGAGTTAAAATAAGGAATCAAATAAATCAAGAATCCAAAATAATAACAGGATCTCTATCAGAAAGAAAAGGGACTGCTTTGACTAGTACTGGGATAAACAAATAATAATTTAAGTGAACAGAAGTTCTAACACTTCATCAGGATCAGTAATTACACAAAATTACAAGTAGAATAAAGATTCAGCAGGGTTATCTTAGTCCATTTGGGTTGCTATAACAAAATACCCTAAGCTGGGTGGCCTATGAACAATGCCTTATTTATAGTTCTGGAGCCAGGAGGGACTGAGATCAAGGTATAGGCAGGTTTAGTGTCTGATGAGGACCCATTCCCCATAGACAGCTGCCTTCTTTCCGTGCCCTCATATGGCGGGAGGGATAAACAAGCTCTCTGGGGTATCTTTTCCATGGGCCCTAATCTTATTCACAAGGGTAGTCCTGATCTGAGCCCCTCCCAGAGGTCAGACTTCTAATACCATCACCCTGGACATTAGGATTTCAGTATATGAGCTGAGAGAGGGGAATATAAACATTTAGCCCATAACGAGGGTCTTCCAAAAAAGATGAATTAGCCAAACGCACGAGAGAGCAGGAGTATACTGTCACCCCAGGGCCTCATCACACAGGAAATGAAACTACTAGATGACCCTGCTCATTTTCATAAAACACCAGCACAGAATACATAATTCTTTAAAAAGTTGACAGACCTTTTAAGTGAAATAAATCAGACACTCATGAGTATACATCAAATTCTTTCTCTGATATGAGAAACCATAACTGTAAATAAAGACAAAGAGGTGTAATAGATACTATATAAAAGGAAGATAATATACAAAGGAGAGGAGTACTAGAAAGAAAGACGGGGAAAAGCAGAAAGGCAACAAAGGAAAAAGGGAAAGGGAAAATATGGAAAACGATGAAAAAACCTGCTGTAAATAGGGAGGGAGGGAACAGAGGGGAGGGATGGGGAAGAGGGGGAGAACCAAGATGCATTATGTATAGGTACAAAATAAACGTGATGAATGTGACCGTTGTATGTAAAATGTACCAATACATGTTCTTGGTTTAAAATAAAAATAAAAATAAAAAAGTTGACAGACCAAGTCAGTCTATCATATTGATAGGACATAGGGTTTTGTAACTTTGACACAGACCTTAAAAGTACATCACTTCCTAAAAGACACCAGGTTGTAAAAATAACACCTAAGTAAAGGTGGGACCTTAAAGACGGTATTGTGGTAAAGCAAGAAGTTAGCTCAGCCTGGTGACTGAGTCATCTGCCTGTCCTGGAAATGGGTCAGCGGGGAATCGAGACCCTGCAGCCTTGCCGGGCTGAGCACATACACTTTTTCTTTGGGGTCTAGTAATATTATTCCACCCCTGGGAAGAAATATAAATATATACTGAAACTCTAGGAAGGTATTAAAATAAGCATACTAATATCCCTCAGGAAGGTATAAAACAAGCACATAAATTATGAAAGAAATGAATAAGTCCATTGTGCTGAAGTTTTTAAGATAGGCTCAATTTTAAGTGTAATCATAAGCTTTGTAGTCATTGCATTCGTGAACATTTTATGTTTGAAGTGCTCAAAAATCAGCTGTAGTGAACTTATAATCATCTTTTAAATGATTTTGTTCATTTTAAATTATAAAAATAAGTTGTTTTTTGATACGTGAGTTAAACAGTTCGAACGTTAAACAAAATACAATTTTCAGTTCCTGATATGAAAATTGAGAGACCTGGGCTGTGACCTCCCTTCCCCAGATCAACTCAGAGGACGTTAGGCAGCAACGGAAAATCTTTATTGTGCATTAGAATCACTGGGGGGGACGTTTTAAAAAGGTGTGATAAGCAGGGGGGCCTCTGCAGAAGCAGAGTCTGGGCACCGCTTTCTTTAAAATGCTCCTCTATCACTTGGAACGTGCAGCCAGGATGAAGGGCCCGAAAGAGGGAGGGAAGCCGCTGTCGCCGGAATCCACCTAAAAACCTGCGAGGAGTGTGGAGGAGGAGCAGCCGGTGACCCCCCGCGGCTGGGACCCATGCGGCAGTAGGCGCACGCTGGAAGGCAAGTGGTACTTTTCCCTCTTCCCTTCATTGTGATGCAGGATCCCTCTTACCTCATCACTGCTGCAGAGCAGAAATGAGCCACAGCAGCTCAGATGGCGGGTGTGCGGATGAGGCGAGCAGAGAGGAAATGAAAGGCTGGGGTGGGGGCGGGGGGTACTCTCAGGGCGGCGCGCAGACCCTGCCAGTTGAGAACTGGAGAGAGCACGTGTGACAGCCAGCTTCCCGTAATGCTTTTGCTTCCTCATTCCTGTGGCCTCTCTCCCGGAGTTTAGGGAGGGTCCGAATGGAGGAGATGCTGCGGATGGAGCAGGCATGCGGGTTCTGTGTGGTGTCCGCGTTCCTGGACTCCTTCCCCTAACTGCCCCCTAAACAGTTCTAAAGGATGATATCGCACAGGATGTTCTCTGACCACAGTGCGGTGGTGTTAGAAATGAGGTACAAAAGGACAGTCATTGAGAGACACTTCACTCAGGTCCCTGGTGCTTCTGGGCGTCATCTGAGCAGACGTCCTGCCAGGTTTTGTTCCCATAGCCTTGGAAACTAAAGACAGCCCTGTTCTTCCGGGGCACTGGCCTGGTGTGCTTGCTGTCCAGTAAGGAAGCGGGTGCGTTCTTGTGGGCCGAGCAGGGGTGGGTTGGCTGTCAGCCCGTTATAAAAGACTCCATAAACTCAAGGTCCTAAATACATGCCCCACACTCACCTACAGCACCCTCCTGCACCCGCAGACGCGTTACTCTCACGGGGCTTGAGAGGCAAGGGAAACCAATGAAAAAACGAAGCAAGTAAGTCCTTTGTCTCTGTTCCAGGAATCGCGTGTCTTCTGCAAGCTTTTTTTAAACTGTGGCTGGCTTGTTTATTAATTGGCAAGTAGGACAAAATCTGCTACTCTTCAGTTTGAGTTTGTTTGTTTGCAGTATTGGGGATTGAAGCCATAGCCTTTTCCCTGAGCTGCATTGCCGGCCCTTTTTAATTTTAATTTTTATTTTTTATTTTGAGACATAGTCTCCCTAAGTCAGTAAGTTGCCACATCTAGGCTTGAACTCGAAATCCTCCTGCCTCAGCCTCCCAGAGTGCTAGGGTTACAGGTGTTTGTCCTTATGCTTGACTTCACAGGTCTTGATAACAGTTTTTTAAAATCTAAAAGTCTCGATATGAAATAGCATACAATTAGGTAATCTTTAGATTAAACAAGGATTTGTGAAGATATTAGAGAAAAGAGACTAAACTGGAAGCATTTTAAGCAAAAATTTATGGACACAGCTAAAGCAGTATTTAGAGTGAAATTTATAAATTTAAGCAAACATATCAGAAATCAAGAAAGACTGAATGTTAATGGCCTAAGTGTTTAATTCAGGATGAAGGAAAAAATTGAGGCAACTAAAAAGTTAAGAAGAAAATAATGCAGAAACCAAAGTAAAGAACAAGAAAGTAATACAACATGTAATTAACAACAAACAATCATGAAGATCAGCAGAATTAAAAGTTGGTTTGTAAAAAGATAAAATCACCTTCTGGAAAGACTGGTCAAGGTAAAAGAGAAATATAAATAAAAAATGAAGAATGATAAAAAGAAAATACAACAGATGTATAAGAAATTTTAAAAATAATAGACTAATATTGTGAATATATATTCATGTACTGGAAAGATTAGGTAGGTTTTATTCTTTTTTTTAATTTTAATGGTGCATTTTAGATGTACATAGTGGTAACATTCATCATCGGGGATTTGTACCTGTACATGACATGTCTTGTTGCTTCTTTTTTTCCCATGCCCCTCCCCTCACCCCCTCCTCCCTCCCTGTTTACAAAAGCTTCGTTTCCATTTTTCCTTCCATTTCTTATCTCTCTTGTCCCTCTGCTCCTTTCCCCCTTCTTGACAATCGTATTTCAGTGAGTCAGCAACAGGTACAGTGCAGGCATTACCTAAGCGGAATGAACCCCTGATCTACCAGGCAGGCTGCTGCCAAGAGGCCATACGGTGTACCCTGGCTGAGGAACATCTCTGTATTGCTGGGGTAAAAAAAGTGCTCAATGGGCCAAAAAGTATAAATATCAAATAGACAAGCAAACACTGAAGAGATGAAATGGTCATCAGACCTTTTCTTTTCCAAAATATTGCAGCCTGGGATGTTTTCCAGGTGTGACTTCTCTGGATAAAAGTTGCACACACTCAGTGCAATTGATATCAACTGGCTTTGTGGGATTGAGCAAAAAATATTAGTCGTTAAAATAGTCTGTGGTTCTCTACAATAGACAATATATCTGTGGTATTCAAGTTCTATGGTAGGGGTGTTAGAAAAAAATACAAACATGTCCCAAGGAATGGGGAAGAACAGAATAAAAGAGCTAATTTATTCAAGAAAACAGAAAAAGAGAAAAATCTCCTCAGCACATTTTAACATTTTCTGAGGCTTTGGGTAAAACTGAATAAGAAAAATATACATGTGTCTATATATACATGGAATTCACCTCTCTATATATACAAAATCTTATAAAAGTCCTCTTAAATATTAGTTGAATGAATCCAAAAGAATATGTGTTAAAAATACATATTATGCATGCAAGTGTGGTGGCAGCATTCAGGAGGCTGAGGCAGGAGTATCACCAGCAGTTCGAGGCCAGCTGGGGTTATACAGTGAGTTCAAGGGCAGCCTGGACTGCATAGGGAGAACTTGTCTAAAAAAAAAAGGAATCAGACTTATTCTACTACTCTAAACAATGAGAAAAACTGGAAAAAATATGGAGCACAATTGTTTTAAGGTAATACATAACAGAGAGATTGGGACTCTGATCGGAGAGGAAAGGGGAGCACCATGGCCTGCTTTCTGCCTGGAGCCCCAGCCAGACAAAGGCGTCTCGGAGCCCAGGAGCAAAGCGGAGTTCAGGCAGTCAGCAGTGGCTGACTGTGGGGCAGAGGCCAGAGTGGGAAACGCATCTCTGTCCTTCGGTAAATACTGAGCTGTGTAGGCCCAGCGAAGTGCCTCAGGATGTACAACGCGTGTCCGCGCATGTGTGTGTGTGTGTGTGTGTGCGTGTGTACATTTGGCCCTTGATGTTTGTGAGTTCTGCCTCTATGCATTTAACCAACCATGAATAGAAAGTATTCGGGGGGAAAAAAATTGTGTCTGTACCAAACATGTACAGACATTTTTTCTTGTCATTATTTCCTAAATGATACAGTATAACAACTACTGACATAGCAGTTACATTGTATTCGGAAGTATAAATAACGCAGAGATGATTTAACATATAGGAGAGGACAGTCATACCTTAAATACACATACAGCACCATTTTATGTCTGTGACTTTATCTATGTTGGTATTCATAAAAGATCCTGGGACCTCCCTGCCCTATCCTTACCCAGTGAGCACCGAGGGACAACAATATACATGTACATACATAGACATATGTATTTTAGTGTGCATATAGCTAATATTTTTTGCGTGTACACTGTGATAATTAGCATTCTTTACTATAAAATCTAAAAAAACTACTATACAAAAGTTATAATTAGTAAGCTCCCAAAGGCAAAAAAGTATTCATAAAAAATATTCACCTAATTCAAAAGAAGTCTAAAACAAGAAAATGTCCACAAATAATAAATGAGATAAATGGAAATCAAACAGGAAGGTGGAACCATACAACCAATGGCATTAAGTGGACAGAAAATCGTACAAACACCAGATTAAAAAGGCAGAAATTATCACATTGGATAATAAAAGAGCATCTAACTTTTTGCTGCCTACAAGCAAACCACTTTGACACAACAGAGTAAAAACAAAAGAATGGAAAAGACGTATCAAGATAACACTGATTGAAATAAAGTTAAGGTAGCTGTACTAATAATAGACAGAGTAGGTTTCAGGGTAGATAACATTAGCAAGGACAAAAGGGGACATTTCATAATTATAAAGAGTCATTTCACCAAAAGACATAACAGTTACGTTTGTACAAAAAACAGTTGATCCAAACATGTAAAGTAAAACCTCATCGATCTGAAAAGAGAAATGGGCAGATTTAGAATCATAGTGAGAGTTTTCAAAATCTTTCAATAACTGATAGCACAAGTAGAAAATTAGAGTCCAGAGGACTTGAGAAACACAATAAGCACTGTAAATCAAATTGTTTATAAATTAGCATTTATGGAATGTTCCACCAAATTACATAATACACATTCAAGTTTACAGGGATTATGTATTAAGATAGACAATATACTGAGATATGAAAAACTTTCCATAAATTGAAAACGATTCAACTCACTCAAATATGTTCTCTGATGACAATGGTATTAAATTTTTAAAGATGAGGTAAAGATACCTGAAAATTCAGCAAATATTTTGAAACTAACATACATACATGAAATTGGAAAGTACTTTGAACTGAATGAATATGAAAACAATATATTGATATTGAAATATTCAGGTAAAATAATGCTTAGAAGAAATATATAGAGAGGTCTCAAATTAAGAGCCTTAGTTTTCACCTTAAGTAGAACAAAGTAGAACAAATCAAAAACCTCAGAACCAATGAAAAACCAAACATTTGTTTTTTCTAAAATCAACAAAACTGCTAAATCACGCAATAAAATTTGATAAATCACTAGTTAGACTGAGACAAAAAGAAAACACAATTTAGCAATGTCAAGAAGCAGGAAGAGACATAATTACAATTTCTACAGACATTAAGTGGTTAAGAAGGAAATACTATAAGCAATTCTGCACATAAATTCAGCATCTTAGGTGAAATGGAGAAATTGCTTGAAACACATGAACTACCAAAGCTCATTGAAGAAGAAATGGATTAACCAAATGTAGCCTATATCCAACGAAATAACTGGACTTTTACTTAATCCTAGCCACTGGACCACCAGGGCAATACTGGAATTTTACTTAAAATCCTTCCCACAAAGAAAAACCCCAGGCTTAGATGGTATCACTGGTACATTCTATTACATTTTTTAAGAAAGAAATAATATTAACTCCACACAAACTCTTCCAGAAAATTGAAGAGGAAATACTTCCCAACTCATTCTTTAAGTCTAACATGACTCTGATCCCCAAACCAAAAGCATTATAGGAAAGAAAATTCCAGTCCAAAATCCCTTACAAAATTAGACACAAAAATTCTGAAAAGTATTTCAGTGAAACAAATCCAGTGATTTATAAAAAGATAATACATCATGACCATGTGCATTTCATCCCTGAGTATAAGGTCGGCATAAAAATCAATCAATGTAATTCACCCTGTTAAGGATTAGAAAAGAAAAAAAACCAGATAATTCTCTGACCAGATGCAGAAAATGAACTCTGGGCCACCATTCTCAGCCTCCCTGGAGGCACAGGCAGGGACATCTTCAGAGGACTAGATCTATACAGCTTTGGGAGTGACAATAAGCCCAAGTCACCCCTTCCCAGACAGCCAGGTCCCTTCTGGGTTCCTGCACCTGGGATGGCCCCACCATCAACAAGTGGACAGGGCCAGCATTTGATGCATACTCCCCAGACCTGCTCTGGGTGATGGCCCCATGTGCTTGGTCCAGCCACGTTTTATCCCCCACTTTAGGGTAAAGCAATGCTGGACTCATCACTTGAGCTGAGGAAATAGGATTTCTGCTGGCCAGATACTTCAGCCTATCCCCACTTCTCCTGTTACTAGGACTGATACCCCTATACAGACCATCACCATCAAGATAACCCCTTATGGGGGCTGGGGATTTAGCTTAGTGGTTATAGGAAAGTTATAGTACTTGCCTAGCAAGTGCAAGGCCCTGAGTTCAATCCCTGATACCAAAAAGAAAAAAAAAAAGATACCCCCTTATTCCCTCCTAATGGTCAAGTCTTCATTTCAGGGCTTTGCGCTGGTGGATGAATAGTGTTTACCATTCAACTTACCCCCCCTTCAATCCAGTCCATGCCATCCTGGATGGATTACAAAAGCCAATTTATATTTCATTTATATAGTCTAACTTGTGCCAATAGCTTCTTGCTTTTACTCTCAAATCACCCATAATTTTTCTCAGAATAATGGCCGTACTTTAATATTTTCACAGCATTCTCTAACTAAGGTTTATTGTTAACATGGTTTCTTCAAAGAGGTGAGGGAGCCTGCTGGCAAGATTGTGGAGGAGCCCTGATGTTTTGCATTGAAAACCTTGGAAGCACTGTTTGACTTTTTAAATTGTATGCATGTTGTTCTTGGGGGAAATAAAGCTAAATCAAAAAGGGAAAGAAAAGACATAGTATACTTGCTGCCCCCCACACCCCAGGCCTAATGCCAGCATCCCTGATCCACGGTGGTGTCCCTCACAACCCCCCTGGGACAGTCCTGCCAGTAGGTGCTGCCAATCAGAGCTATGTGAGACCAGTTTTCCTTTCCTGGTCTTACCCATTGGCTCTGCAAACAGGTTTTGATCTTGTTTTTCTGCTTATGAACCTGGTGTCTTTTCCAGATGATTCCAAGCGTCAGCCCACCAGATCTCTGCCTCACACCCTGAGATGTACACAACTCCCAAACAAGCCGTGCCTCGCCACCAAGGAAACTTCTTTGGCCACACTCAGTCTCTGCTCCGTGGAGTTGGAGGTCACACAGCTGTAGGATATAGGAGGCTGCTCATTTCAAGAAATGCTGCGGGCCAAGCCTAGAGAGAAACTTTGGGAACAGTAGGTGCTGCTGACTGCTTGAATGTGCTGTGGCTTCAGTGAGCTCCAGTCCTTTCTGGTGGGACGGGACCTCTGATGGGCCCATGATCTCCCCCCCAAAGAGGGCAGCAATATTCTACAGCTGCACTACTCCGGTGTGGCAGGCTTAGACCAGGTAGTGAGATGTTGGATTATACTGTATCCAGTGGTGGGTGTGGCAAAGGAAGTTAGAACAGTAGGGCTGGTACCTCCTCACACTCCTATCAGGGGGAACACTAACACTTTTTAAATACTTCCCTTGCAAACCAGTCTCAGAAACAGAGCAATCAATCATGTCAACACAAATAGGCCTCATAAAGTTCAAAATCAAAGACCCTCTGACAGTTTCCTTGCCTGTAAAATGCGGAGGCTAGACCAGATAATCTCTAAGGGGCTCCCCCTCTCTCATGTCCTGTCACTTTACGACTTCAGTCAACAGTGTGAACCAAGAGCAGGGAGTAAAACCCTCCCCTACAACACTGTGCAGTTACCAGAGTCAACAGGCATTTCAAAAAGAGAATTGATTTGAAAAGGAAGAAGCCCGTGTGAATTCCAATTCATGTTGCAGAACGAGAGTGTGCTTGTAAAATGTCTCACCACCCACACGTCTTCCAACTAGCTCTGGGTAATTTCCAGACTGGGCGATAGCTGGCTGATAAGAATCTTTCTTCGTTAATGTAACCATGGATTGTCATGTTTGCCAATGGCTGGAAGAGAATGGAGCCAGGAGCTGAAGGCCGGAAGTTCCCCACACCTACCTTACACATCCAGGCTCTGGGTGTTTACGTTTTGTCCTGCATTGCATGACAATGCAACTCTAACTGGGTGTCTCTGTCTTCTGCCACTGTAAGATACCACTTTCCTTGGCAATAGGGACGAGTGTTCCTGAGGAGCGAACCCTGGGCCTTGCACGTGCTAGCTAGGCAAGCCCTTTACCACTGAGCTAGACCCCTGGAGCCCAAGTCTTTACAGGTTGCAGCAGGAGTTGCCCATCTGAGGAGGAGTTTCAGAACCCAACCTGTGCACCTTGTACCCATTGGGCAAAGTTGCTTGTTCCTGGATGGCAAGCACTCCCTGAATCAGGTCGCACGCCTTCTCATGGACGAAGTAGTAACTGTAAAAATTCTGATGGAAAAGCCGTAGGCAAGAAACACATTTTTGGAAAAGTTTGTCCTGAGTTTGGCATAGAACTCAGGCCTTTTGCTCTGGGAGTCTGTGACACTCGGATGGGAATGGAAGCCAACAGGATGGGCGAGGCTGCTCAGAGAGAGCGAGTGTGTGCAGGAAAAGGAGGGGAGGACCTGACTGCAGGCTGAGTGGGGGGCTGCAGCGGCAGGCAGTTTCCCCTCTTCTCAGGCCCGCTCAGCCTCCCTTGGGCTGCTGGAGCGTCATGATTCTTCTTTTATGTATTGATCCACCCATCTTCCCACTTAGCACCTCCTTATCCATTCAGAGAACACTGATTCCACACCCACCTTGTACCAGATATTCGTGTTAGGCACTGAGTCCCCTCAGCCGGATGGGACGTGGTTCCTGCCCACGGGGCTCGTATGCTGGGTGGGCAGTGGATGGCAGAGCAGGCAAGTGCCATTCAGTGTGGTACGTGCCATGGTGTGTTAAGCACAGATGTGGTCTCAGGGGAGGGGCACACAGCTTCCAGAGGGCCTGCCTTATGGCGCTGATTGGTGTGGTTCTTGGGTGGGTGGAGAGGAGAAGGGAAGAGCGAAGACTACTGTAGGTTTGGCGGCTGCATTCCCAGTGGCTCAGGGATGGGGAGGAGGCGCTCGGAGGTCTCCATGGGGCTCAAGCAGCCCAGCTGGTGCACTGACCACACACATGCCATCTCTACTCAGCTCCAGGGAACAGGTCCCCCTTGACCTGGCTGTGCGAAGTGACTTCATTTGGTGTGAGTGTCTTCAATGCTCTGTGGCTGGCTTCAATAAGAGAGTCCCCCTTCAGAAGGAACTCGGGGATTTTGAACCTGAGGAAATGATAGTCATGGACAAGGCTGGTTGCTCAGAGAAGGGACGGAAGGAAACGGCCTTGGAGAACCTTGCAGCCACTATGGTATCCAAAAAGGCACAGACACAGTAGGCAGGGAAGCAGTGTGGACGGAGCATCTGGAGAAACATAGCAGACAGGTCATCTCGTCCTTCTCGCAGTGACCTGGGAGAAGCTGCTTCACAAAGGAGGAAGTAGAGGCTTGGCGTGTGTGGAAGCCACACACCTCAAAGGGCACTGAGAGGTCTGTCATGGTTTTGCTGATAGAGCATAGGCGTGACACGCTCACACCACCAAGAAAGCAGCACCGTGGAGCATCTCGTACGAGTAAACCAGCCCCCGAGCCAGCATGCGTGACAGCGTGTGGCGGCCTGTTGGAGCAGGGGCACGCACAGTCGTGTGGATCGCAGCAGACGGCTCAGTCTTTCATTCTCTGTCTCCGTTCAGTAATGCACGCCACTGGGGCACAACCACAAAACCAGCACACTAACAAGCAACGAGGGGCCTTGGCCTCGTGGGAAGAGAGTAAAAAACGAGGTCTGCGAATTTCCTCAAGAGTAGGTTAGCTGGTGATGAGTGCTAGGACAGAAGTAAAAGAAGGGAAAAGCAAAATGCCAGCTGCCTTTTTAGATGGAGTGACCAAGAAAATAGCGTTTGAGACCTGAAGAAGGGGAGGACTGAGTCATGAGGCCCCCTGAGGAACAGGGACTTCTGGAGAGAGACTAGCAAGGTAAAAGTGGGGCCCTGGTAGGCTTGAGACTCAGCATCGGGCTGCCGACTAAAGGGAGAGGGGACCGTTAACAAGGGCTGGACTCCAGGAAGCTCTAAGGGCCGCAGGAGGACTCAGGTTTCCCCTCTATGTAGAACTGGACGCCTCTCCAATCCTGACATCACCTCCCGTTGATTCTAAGAGCAGCAACCCAATTCCTGTGTTGAGAATCCGTGGTCTGTGGGGCAAAGGCAGCGTGCAGTGGGTGGGTGAGAAGCAGGAAGCTAATCCGTGACCCAGGTGGCTGATGATGGGCTCTGGACAGGTAGGACTGCTGCAGGTGGAGAGAAGGGGCCAGATCTCAATGGGCTTGGAAAGTTGAGCCATGTTGGGGCTGAGAGGGAGGTCAGGGAGGACTCCTGGGTTTGGGACCAAAAACACCTTTAGCTGATGGGGGAGAGGAGATGAGTGGATTTGGGCAGGAAAACCAGGCTCATTCTGTTCAGGCTGAGGCAGAGATGTAGGAAGAACATGAAGATAGGAGACTCCCAGAGACTCACGGCAGGGAGAATGTACCCAGTGTCACAGAAAGGCCAGGGAAGATGTGCATGGATCATGGATTTGGCGGATGAATGGTCCTGCGATCACCAAGCTGGCACATGGTGCACCTTGGGAGTGGGCACCACGCCCTGCGCTCCCCTTAATGACACACTGGCCAGCTTCTTCTTCCTGTCTCCCTTTCCAGCTCTTTGCAGACGGGTCTGCTTCTCCAATGCTGACTTCAAAGCCCATTTAATTTAACAGTTTCTCCAGGGATGTCTCGGAACTAGTGGGAGGGTGCCCTGTCCCCATATGGCATTTTTATGCTCATTTTTACGGGACATTTATTTTTCCTGCTAAAAATATCCCATGCCCTTCTGGAGGTAGAGAAGGAGGCAGAGTCGACAGGGGTGTGGAGTGGAAAAATGATTTCAACGTCTCCCTTATGTATTTGCTCACCCGGGTTGGAGAGCTCACCTACTGTGGGTTTGAGCCCCGGCACTCCATGCCCATTTCTGGATGTGCTTGCTCACAAATTCCAGCCCAGCCCTTCCTGTGTGGTGAAAAGAAAGCCAGCACCCCACCCACTCGTCGTAGGAGCTCCCTCCCGACGGCCTGGCCGGTTGCCATTCCAGTAGACGGCACGGAATGAGTTCATGAGCCCCAGTGAGTCTGAACATCTGTTTCTGTGGGTCTCCATGATGTCATGCATCCTGAAGCACCCCCAGCCCCACGCACAGATAGCCCAGATTCTAAATTTGGAGGAAAAATGTCAGAAGCAGAATTCCCACAGGGCTGATACTGTGGATACGAAGGGGGCACCCAGAGCTGGCTTCCATGAATGGACCTATTGAGCTTCCCTAAACTCTGTTCTTTGCAAAAAGACAAATAAACCGGGCAGAGTCATTACTGTGTGAAACGGGGCTGAAACTCAGCATCTCCGCGGTTCCAAGAGCAACCGAGTCATGACCATTGCACAGCTCCAACGCTGACTTCCGGGTGGTAACGTTCACACGTCATAACAGGGTATTTGAACAACTGCCTGAGGAGAAGTTCACTGCACCGGGCCTGAGCGAGGAAGACAGTTGATTCGGAAAGGCAAAATCAGGCTGATGATGTTCCAAATGTAGCTGGAGCTGGAACCGGAAGAAGGAGAGAGGAGGGAGCAGAAGGAAGGTGCCTTCTGCTGACTCCTTCTGAGCGCCCATCTGGTGCCCTGAAACTGTTCTCCAGGGTGAGTGGTGTGACCCTTCCACCTTTGGGGCCCAGCGGTTGGGAAACTATGCCGGCCAGTTCTAGTTTGGGCAAGGGTGACAAAGGGACAGTTTGTGGATAATATTTAGTGCTGTGAGTGAAGTGCGCTGTGTTAAGGTCCAGTTCAGTGCAGGGCTGAAGATGGTGGCAGAAGACGAGGCTGGGCGCTGGGTTATCTTCTGTTTCGTCAACTCCAAGCCCTGGAGTCTTGACAGAAGGAGCGCTTGGAGTCCTCCTGGTGGAAAAAATACATCCATATCAGGTTTGGAGGAGCACTTTATCCCAGGCTTCAAGATGGTAGCAAAAGGTTTGGAGTACTTGAGCCCACTCTCATGAGCGAGAGCTTTATAGCATTAATGTACAGATGACACAATTTCGACTGTACACATCTGTGCAGAGAGGAGTTACTACAGCCGCCTCAGACTGCTGCACTCAGGAAGTTCTGTTTGCACAGTCGGTCTTGGCTGGCATGTGGAAACTTGGCCAGTAGACAGTTCCCCATATTGATACCAAACCGTCCTCAACAAGGCGGCTCAGTTGCTGTGTCTGCCCTGTACAGGGACCGTGGCTCATGCTGGACACTTCTGCTGCTGGCAGCCTGGAATTGTAGTCCCTCTTAGGCAGAGGGTGCCTCCGTGGCCGCCTGCCTAATACAGTCCCAGCACTGAGTCTCTGTGAGCTTCCCTGGTAGAAACGCTTGCTACGTGCAGTTAGATTCCCTCGCTGAAGGAATTAAGCGCATCCTGGGCACCTCTGTTGGGATAGGACTCTTGGGAGCTTGCCCTTGGTTTCTCTGGGTTTCTCTCCTCCTGCCTTTTTCCTTGGCTGATTTCATCGTGTCCCCTTTTGCCGTGATTGATCTTAGTGTTGAGTCTGACTATGTGCTGGGCAAATCTCTGAACCTGGGAGAGTGTGGGGGCCCCTGGCACAACTAAACCACCCACACTGTAGAGCAGGGTTCTGACAGTGCTGCCCACTGTCCCTAAGAGCAGCTTGATCCAGCATCAGGGGTGCCTCTCACTCACAATCCCTCCCCTCAGTGCAGGTACCACCTGGTAGGCAGAATTGCTTGGAAGTGTGCAGCCTGGAAGTGTGCCATCCTTTCTGGACCATTCCATAGAGAAAAGCAGGTTTTTAGTCTGTATGTGCCTTCCAGAGCCTTAAAAAGCAACTTGCCGTGTACTCAGTTCTGGGTTCTCAAACAGCCATCAAGGTGCCTTCCTGGCAGGCTGGTTGTGTTTCTCCACTCTCAGACACTTCTGCTCACCTGGCAGACATCACTGGGGAGCTGAGAAAGTGGCACAGGAGTCAGACTACAAAGAGGACATTTTGGAAGTCTGGAAGATTTGAATCTCTTACAGAACTTTGACTCTGAGGGTTGATTTTCTGAGTTTCCTCCTCTTCCAGCCTGGGGCCACAGCCCTTATCAGCTCATGCTTGGGAGAAAGCTGTCTATGGGTCTGACAGCCACCAGAGAAGCCCAAGGTGTGTGGGGCTCCGGAGAGTGGAATGGGGGGGTGGGGAGCGTCCCGGTGCCCACGGGGCTCAAGGGAGTGGCAAGAAGAGGAAGGCCCTCCGTGAATGAGAAAGGGGCAGGTATGTGACATCCCAAGCACTTTTCAGAACTGAGCAGTGGAATAGGATGGAGGGACCACTCAGGATTGCTGGCCTAGTGTAGGTCTTCCTGAGTTGTTTTAAGTGGCTTCAAGTCCAAAGTTTAAAAGACCACTCAACATGCTCTTCTGCCTCTGCTGGACTGAAAGTCTTTGGGAAAAGGATTTCTGATCCTGTGTAACTTTCCAAACTTAGTAGGAAAAGAAGAAAATGCTACAATTACCCCTGCAGGAAGTGCTGTATCACCGGCAGAACACCTCAGAACTTCAGACACCCAATATGGAAACTAATCCTTGTTGCTAACTTCAAACGCCTGTGTCAGAAGTCTCAGGAGTCCAGGCTCCAGGTACCAGTGAAGATCCTATGAGGAAACATGGTGCAGGGAACCCCTTGGCCATTTAGGGAACCTGCTCTCCATCTCCAGAGACTGCACTCATGCACATTGGCTGAGCACCCGAGTGGCTGAGGGAAGCCACAGAAGACTAACCCAGTAACCCAGTAACCCAGTGCACGGGGCTGAGAGGGTGCCACACCGCGGACAGGAGAGGCCAAGTCAGTGGACCAACCCCCAGCTCTGACTGCGCAGAGTTCCACCCTCACATGATTGCCAGCTGCAGTCACATCTGCTCCAAGACGTCCAGTACTGTGGAGGATGCACACCTCCCTCGGACGAATGCTTTTCTGTCTCATCTTTGAAGATTTCTCAAGGAGCTCCTTAAGAAACGATTTTAACTTCTCATAACTCAAGTCACCCCAATATGTACCGAAGGTCTGCAGAGTCGGGAAAGAATGTCATCTCTGACCTCGTGTCCCCTGTTTTCACTCTCCTGGGATTGGCTGTGAGCCCCAAATCATTACTTGACAGGCAGCACAAAATCCCCAGCCCCAGCTGAGCCATTTAATAGGCGCTCAAGTTGAATGCTTGGAAATTTTCTGGAAAAAAGGAGCCATTTCTCTAAGCATCGAGGAATATTTCTTGCGGCTATATTTCAACACTTGTGCACTTCCTCTTGTTGTAAGGGATGACCTGCTGCTGCCTCAGTCTAGGGCAAACCGCCACCTATATGCAGGGCCTTGTCCCTCTTCCCCGTTGAAGGACTTGATGTCTTTCCACGCATCATCGATTTTTCCATTCCTAGTAGTCCACCCCATTGGCATCCCAACATGTGGTAACATCCCTTATTATATTAAAAAAGTAAGTATTAATCTCTCCCCTACCACTTGGCTCCTCCTCCATGTATTACTTTATTTTGCTCTCTTTATAGCAAAATGCCTCAAAACAGCTGTCACTACTATTTCTGCTCCCCTCTTCCTATTTTTTCTCTGACCTGGATCAGTCAGGCTTTGGTCTCTATGGTAAAATTGAAACCACAAATCTCAGGGTCACCAACCACTCCCATCTCACGAAGTCCACTGATCAGTTCTTATCTGTATATTCCAGGCTTTTCTTCCCAGGACTTCTCAAGAGCTACTTTTAAAATGCATATCAAATCGTGTCGATCTTGTTCAAAACTTAGAGTGAAACCCAAGTGGTCAAAGTGGCCCCACTTCATCTGCCTCTGTCTCCGTCTGTCCTTGTTCTCATGACCCCGGCCTTCTTACTGCTTTTCGGGGCACTAACTTTATTCTTATGTTACTCATGGCTTTCATGGTTCCTGTTTCTGCTACCTAGAATGCTGACCCCTAGATCTTTACATTTAGCTTCTCTTCTCTCTGCCTGTGCACTTCTTGTTACCCAAAAGTATGATGGTTATTAATTTATTTAGTTGTTTATTGTCTGCCTCTAAGATGATAGGATCTAAATTTCATGTCAGAATTCAGTCTGTCTTGTTCACAAACATATCACTGGTTCCTGAAGTAGAGCCTGGCATATGAAAGAGATTTCATAAATATCTGCTAATGAGTGAGAAATAAGAACAGCTGGAAATTATTGAGCATTTACTACGTGCCAGGTACAGGGATTAGGGCACTGTCTCGTTGAATTCTCACAGCAACCCTACAGGAAATTTATTACTGTTTTATATGCTTTTATAGACAAAGAAACTTCGGCATGGAAAGAAGAAACTTGTTTAAGGCAACACAGTTACTAAGGGATAGAACCGAATCTTGGACCTAAATTGGTCTCTCTTCAAAGCTCTTGCTCCTGGTCTCTGGATTATGCTGCCTCCAACAACAGCAGCTTCTCAATTGAGGTCCCAGGGACGTCGTTTTCGTATTCCCTGTTTAAGAATTCTGCATGCGGCTACCACAAATGTTCCTTTCATCATCTTCAGTACTGGAAAAAGGCACCATTGCTTAGGAAGCAATAGCTACAGCTGGATGTGGAGCATGGGGGAGTGGGGGGCAATGTGGGAGAACGGCACCATCACGGAGCCCTGGGTACCAAGGGGCCGGGAGGGGCACTCTCTGCCCCTGGGGGCCGTGTTTCTAATCTCCCCTGCCTGGGCTCTGACGGAGGGCAAACTCCGCACATTTTCCTGCTACCTCCACTTTTCTCTGCAGCCTTCTTTCCTCGTCTGGGGGAGGTTGGGGCTCTCTTTAGGGGACGCCAGGCTGCTATAACTGTAGGAGGGAGGGGAAGACTGTTCCCTGACACCCTGGTGTGGGTTAATCTTGCCTGCCAGCGAGACTGGATTAATACACTCCTGGAGGGGTGATTGGATTGTGTAGGCACTGACCCCATCAGTGCATTAATCCATCAGTATTTTCATAACCAAACAAACAGGCTGTTCAGAGGGGAGCCTAGTTGGAGGGGGGCCCAGCTGGAAGAAGTGGGTCATGGGGGTCGGAACTCAGGAGCTCTATCTGGTCCTTGGCCCCTTCCTCTTGATTTCCTTCCAGCTGCCAGGAAGTTAACAGCTTTCCTCCGCCAGCCTCTCCCGCCATGTTTCTGCCTTAGAAACAGCGGATGATAGAATAAAATCTCTGAAACCATGAGTCAAAATAAATCTCTCCTCCTTTAAATAGTAGGTGTCTGGTATTTTGTCCTAACAGTAGAAAGCTGAGCAGCACACTCCCATTATCGTCCATCCTCTTCCCTGTCTCACCTCCCTGCTCCCCATTTGCTTCCTGAGAACACCTCCCACATTAAGTGGTATCAGGGGCTTTCTCTGTCTCTCCATCTTTGGACAAGGTCTTGCTGTGTAGCCCGGGCTGTCCTTGAACTCCCGACGACTCTCCTGCCTCAGCTTCCCGAGTGCTGGGATTACAGGCATGTGCCACCATACCCGACAATTTACAGGAATTCTCATCTCAGGACCTGACTTTGGGGACACTTGACCCAAGACAGACTCCCTCTTCTAAATCTGCACTGCCCCTGAGCTGAACAACACCCAGGTATCCTCGGAAGAACCAGCCATCTTCTCCCAAGCGTAGGTCACCTCCCACATCACTGAGTCTGCAGGCACAGTCCCTCTTGGCCGCTCTGGGACGGAGCCTGCTCAGGAGGGCCAGCCCACATCACAGGTGTGAAAACCAAGGCTCCAACAGGTGAGCGAATACCTGACATAAGGACTCCAGGTGGGTCTCTGCTCCCTCCTGGGTGTGAGAATGAAGCAGCTCTTCTCTATAATGCACCTAGAAGGCAGCCTGGCCCTTATCAGTGCACAACCCACATGACTTCCTTTTTCTCTTCTGGCTTTTGGTTTGCTTTCTGAGACAGGGTCTCAGTGTGTAGTCTAGACTCACCTTTAGCTCACTAGGTAGCCTCAGCTGGCCTCAAACTTGGCTCCTCCCGCCTCAGCATTCTGAGTGTTGGGATTACGGGTGTGTATGGCCATGCCTGGCTTCTCTTTTGACTTTTTGTTACTCTGATAAATGAACTCACAATCTTCTTGTCTGTGCAGATGGACAGATGCATATTTCATAATTAGAGGGACAGATGTAGCTGGAGCAGATCCTTCTCCCGGGGGAATTCATGCACAAAGTGCCAAAACTCCCACAGGGCTTCGTCCTTCTCACACGTGAGCTGTGTGAATCAGCCTCAGTTCTGTCTCTGGACGAGCTGCCCAGCTGCCCACCTCTCGGGGCTGGCGTGTCTGCCTGGGCCTGCCAGAGCTTCCGACCTCTCTACTTTGCATCCTAGATGCCGTAGTCCCCAGACGGCTATGCTTCTCAGGCGCCAAAGAAGCAGGAACCCCAGTTCTTTCGAGGGTGGAGTCTGGACCAGAGCAGCCTCAAGCAGGAGCCCAAGTCCAGCAGAAATAGGGTTTGCTCCATGATCCCAGAACAGAGCCGTCTTCCAGGTCTACAGCCAGACAGTTGGTCTTTTCAGTGCCACACTCTGGAAATGTGTCAGCCGCCTGATGATGGCTTCCCTGGGAGGGCGGCGGAGTGTGCATTCTGCCCGTTCGTGTTGGGCTTCCCATGACTCCTTCCTTTGCTATTCATTAACGAGGCCCATCTGCCGTGGCAACGCCTACAGCCAATGGCCCCGCACATAGTGTGTTCTGCTCAGCTGCACAATGTTTCCTTAAAGAAACACACACCTGGAAAGGGTTCCTGGATGCTTTCCAGAGGCACCCTGGCAATCTGTGTGAATATCCTTTATTTTCCAACACAGGATAAATATTTGCTATCTTTGTTTAGTGTCAGGAGTGGAGTCAATGAATACTCGGGTGACCCTTGTCTGGGTGCAAGAGTGGGTGATGGGAATGGTCATCGATGTCATTTTCATCGGCTCAGTACTTAGAAGGCCATTGTCTTAATGTCCAAGTGGAAATTATGGACTCAGGAAGAGAAGGAGATGAAATTCTGGAGCGATCCCCAAAGGGAGGTAATTTTAAACTAAGATGGACAAGATCTCTGTGGAAGAGGAGAGAGGGGGAGGGCAACTGAGGGAGGAGCCAAGGCCTTAGGTGGGTTGATCGTGCAATTTGTTGTCTAACTGGAACAACCTGGAGGAAGAGAACCATTATGACACTGGGACATCAGCTCTAGACTGAGACTCTTAGACACACGGGGACACATATGGCCACCCCAAGGCTAAGGTCTGTTTACTGCAGGGGCTGGTGGGGATGGTTGACCTTCGCCACAGCCCTGACCCTTGTTCGAGGTGGTGAGAAGCCAGAAAGAGGCAGGGGCTCGACACAGCCCCAGCGTGAGGTCTTTCTAGCGTCTTCACTGCAGTCACCCTGTCTGCCCGTGGCGGGCCAGAGCCTCCCTCCCATCTCCATCCTCCATGAGGACTAAGGAGATGGCGGGGAGAGGACACAGACATGCTGTCCTTTCCAAGTGTCTTGGGGAGGAGGACCAACTGTTAGAGATTTGATAGAATTGTCAAAAGAATATAATCAGCTACATAAAGTGTTTAAAGTCCCAGTTCTATGATAAACATGTATTTTTTCTGTATGGTAAATCTAACCATGAGCACGTCCATATAATCCCCCACGTTAATTACAATATGCCTTTGTTTCCAACCCCGTCCCTCTGTTCTAAGCCCTCCTGTCTCTTCCAGGATCTTCGTCCATATTTAAAAGCAGGAAAACTAAAAAGTCATCTCTGGACCTGAGTTTCTACTTGATGTGGGTTTCGACAAGTACAGATGTAATACCTTCCATTTTCTCGCTCACCCCTTCCCCTCTCTAAGTGTATGTTACCGGGCTCCTACCACCCTTTAGAGGAGACTAAAGAATTCTGTCTGAATTCATCTGTGTCAGTAGTTCGCAGCAGGCTCCCGGGAGCTCGGTGGTCACTTCTGAAGGGAAACCAATGGATGCTCCAAGAAGCGACTGATTCCAAGTCGATTAAAACCAGTTTGACTGGGTTCTAATCAGGTCAAATCCAATTTTCCTAGACCGACCAGAGAAATCCAGGGCAAACAGGATGAAACCGTTCCAAATGGAAACAAATCAAATTCAGAGAACATGCTGATGGGGACCAGATAAACATGCATTCAACTTGTTCTTACTGAATTAAACCAAATGAGTGCAATCATAGCAGTTCAAAAGAAGGAAACCAGAAGAAGCAGGAGATACCGTTTTTATTAGAGGAAAATGGTGTAAAATGATTCTTACCAGAGTGAACAGATTCTAACCACAGCAGTTTAAAGTCACAGTTATCAATGTGGGCCAGTTTCAACAAGATCAAATCAACTCTAATTTCAATAGCTTTACCAGCCATGTTAATTAAAACCAGCTGACCAGTTTAAACCAAGTAGGTCTGACAACCTTGCCAGATGGATATATAAATATATTATTAACTATTCATTAAGGGGAAAAGATGGATAGATTAAAGATAGTATTATATCGGGGCTGGGGATTTAGCCCAGTGGTTAGAGTGCTTGCCTTGTAAGCACAAGGCCCTGAGTTCGATTCCCAGCACCAAAAAAAAAAAAAAAAAAAAAGATAGTATTATATCTTCCACTAGCATTTATGTATGATTTGAACTAAGGAGTTCATGAGTGTTAGGCATGTATTCTACCCCTGGCCCTGCATTATATCTTATAACTCACATTTTACTTTCATAGATCCTGAAAAGATACTGTTGTTCCTCTGTATCTGTTCCAGAACCCTCTGAGGAGACCAAAATCTTTATTGTTCCAATCTCTTATGTAATATTGTACAATATTTACATATAATCTATGACTATTCTCCAATATACTTTTTTTTTGGCTGTGCTGGGGATTGAACACAGGACCTTTGCACTGAGCTACATCCTTTTTTATTTTGAGACAGTCTCACTGAGTCACGAAGTTGCCCAGGGTGGGCTCAGATTTGTGATCCTCCTGCCATAGCCTCCCAGAGTGCTGGGATTACAGGTGTGCACCACCAATCCCGGCTCTCCCGTGTTCTTTAAATCATCTATGTATTATAGTTCCTAATACAGTGTAAATAGTTGCTACAGTAGGCTGTTTAGGAAACAATGATGAAAAAAGTCTATACATGTTGAGTACAGTTGCAATTTTTTTCCAAGATATTTTCTTTTCTTTTCTTTTCTTTTTTTTCATGCCATGGGTCGAACTCAGGGCCTTGAACTTGCTAGGCAATCACTCTAACCACTGAACTAAATCCCCAACCCCTCTAGAATATTTTCAATCTACAGTTGACTAAATCCACAAGTGCAGAATCTATGCATGTAGAAGGGCCAACTTACATAATTTTTGAAAATTGAAAATAAGCTATTTACTGGTTCAGCATACAATTTGTAATATTCATTGATTTATAGATTACTTGACACTAAAATTATTTCTTAGTATTTACTCTCTCAGGTTGTAATCAAATTGGTGGAAGATGCTTGTCAGAAAACATTTTCCAAAAGAAAAAGAAAAGAAAAGAAAAAGAAAACATTTTCCACTAGTTATCTAGAGATGAGCCTCCTTGGTGGAAGTGAACTAGATGCCTATCCCCTAACCTATTCACAAAGATATTTTTTGGGTAAGAATTTTCTCATGGAGATAAGACACTTGAATTTTTTCATCAAAGTAAATCATAAGGAGCCAAACCCATAAAAGGACACACTTCCAAAGTGAAATGGTTGCTCCAGATCTATGACACCGTGTCCCAGCACAGTGCTGCTTTTATGGTAAATATTTTGACTGCACGAACTGCTGAATACTTCTTCTGTAAATCGGAATATAGCCTTCCAACAAGTATCTTTTTCATTTTTTTTAATTCAAAGACTTTCTAAACTAAATCATCATTTGAAATAGAGACATTCATCACTTTTACATAGTTGCAGACTTCCTGACAGATGGAGGGTGTAAAAATGAATTCAGAATTGTGTTGACTTTCTAGGAGCCACTTGAACTGATACATAATCATGCTTATTTATCCAAATGGTGAACTAGTACAGAAGTAGAGAGAAAAGATGTAGAGACTGAGAAGTCAAGTTAAATAATAATGCAACTCACAGTAAAACTGAAGTGGAAAAGGAATTCATATAAACCATATTAAAATATATATATTTCCTAGACAGAAAGAAAATACTGGACTTTTGTGTTTCAAAACCAGACACCTACCAGCCTACACTCCCCTCTAATCAGATGAAACTTAAACAACTATCTGCCAATAAAATTTGTTCCCAATTGTTTAAACTGGTTACAATTGTATTAAAATGAGAAATTCCTGGGGTTAGAGATTTAGCTTAAGTGGTAGAGTGCTTGCTTATGCAAGCACAAGGGTCTGAGTTCGATCCCCAGCACAAAAAAAAAAGAAAAAAAGATTCCCGTTGTTAAAATGAGAATTTCCTTTTCATGGTCCCACAGTGAACTTAGCCTTGGCTTCCCCTGTCTCTGCCCCCACCAGTCACCATTCTTTTGCTCTGGCTGTGGGACTTGCTTCCTAGCTGGCTGGGTAAGAGGTTTTCATTCCTCGGAAGCCTGCACATTCCTATGTACACTTGAAAGAGATGGATATGCTCCTGTTGAGCAAGAGAGTCTGTAAATGTCAATAAGACTCACCTGGTTCTATATTTCTGCTGATTTTCTGTGTATTTCTAAGATCAATTGTTGAAAGAGAAGTTTTGAAGTCTTCAACATTAATTGCATATTTGTCATTTCTCCATTCAGTTCTATCTATTTTAGGTTTTTGTACTCCTGAATTCCGTTGTTGGATACAAATATGTTTAGGATTGCCCCGTCCTTCTTTATGAATTGACTCTTTATCATTATGCAATGTCTCCTCCCTAGTAATTTTCCTGTTCTGAAATCTAATGATAAAATAATACTATAAGGTTCTTTTGATCAGTATTAACATGTTTTTCATATTTTTTATTTTGAACATACACATGTATCAATATATTTAAAGTGGGTTTCTCTTAGGCAGTAGGTAGTTGTAGCATTTTTTTAAATTCATTTTTGGAGGGGTGCTGGAGATTGAATTCAGGGCCTTGTGCTTGCTAGGCAAGTGCTCTACCATTGAGCTAAATCCTCAACCCCCTAAAAATTGCTTTAATGTATGTATTTAACTGATAGGTCCAGTGGCCTGATTTTAAAATAGCCCCCAATTTTTCCTCCAAAATCTATGTCCTTTTAAAATCACTCCTCCTTAGTATGGACAGGTACCATGAATTGTTCCAACCAATAGAAAATAGCAGAGATGATTCGATGTCACTTCCTAAGTGAAGTTACCTGAGACTGTTACTTCCATCTTGCCAGTAAGTTGTATCAGCAGACCCTCTCCCTTGCTGGCTCTGACCAAGAAAGTTGCCATATTGCAGAAGCTTAAATGTCATGAGCTGAGGGCAGCCTCCAGTCAACAGCCACCTAAATGCTGAGACCCTTGGCTTAAGAGTCCCAGAGAAACTGAATTGTCCCAACAACCAAGCTGCGCCTACAAATATGACCCCAGCCCTGGACAACATCTTGGGTGTAGCTTTGGGAGAGACCCTGGAGCAGAGCACCCAGCTATGCTATGCTAAGATTCCTGGCCACAGGAACCATGAAATGATAAATTCATGTTGTTTGACACTAAGTTCACGCTAATTTGTTAAGTAGCAACTGATAACTAATATGTATTTGAATTGTTTGTGTTATATAAAAACTGAGGTTTGTATGTAGATTGCCATGTATTATCTACTTTATGTTTGTTCTTTATGTTTTTATTTTTTTTTGTCTACCTTCTCTTTAACTATGTGAATATTTTTTATTCTATTTTAACTTTTTTTTTTTTGGTGCTGTGGCTCGAACTCAGGGCCTTGTGCTTGCAAGGCAAGTACTCTAACCACTGAGCTAAATCCCCAGCCTCTCTATTTTAACTTTTATGAGTATTTCTCTTTATCTTTGAAAAAAATTAGGTACTCAAAGCATTCAAGTACACACACTTTCCTTTTTGAAACCGATAAGGAATTTCATTTTATAAGCTCAAGTGAAGTACAGAAAACTTATTGCTATGTAGTTACCATTGACAGTCTTACTTCGTGTAGTCATCATAATATTGCATCTGTATGCATTGAAAACTGCATCAGAAGGTCCTAAGTGTTATAATTTTTGCTTTCAACTGTCGCATATGTTTGAAAGAACCTAAATTCTATTATATTTTCCCAAATATTTGCCATTTTGCTTGCTCTTACTTCTTACTAATGTTACAAGTTTCTCTCTGATATAAATTCTCTTATCATGAAGAATTTCCTTTAGCATTCCTTATAGAAGAGGTCTGGTGGCAATAAATTCTCCCATTTTTCTTCTATCTGGAAACATCTTTATTGCATCTTCTTTTCTCAAAGAAATTTTCACTTTATATGGAATTCTGAGCTGACAGTTCTTTTCTTTCAACACTGGATATAGAACCTAAATTGACAGCTCTTTCTTTTAACACGTTAAATATGTTTTTCTGCTTCCCTTCAGCTTCCATGGTTTCTAATGAGAAACGTATGGTCATTTTAATCAGTTTCCCTATATGAAATGAGTCATTTGTTCTTGGTTGCTTTCAAGAATTTTACTATTTTTAGTTTTCATTGGTTTGATTATGATGTGTAGATTCCTTTGATTTTATGATGCTTGGTAATCATTGAGTTCATAGTTTGTTCATGTCTTTTGTGAAATGTGGTTTTTCTATCATTGTTGCTTAAAATGTTTTTGTGCACTCAACATTTTTTTCCTTTCCTTCTGGAAATCTAATTACACAAATATAAAACATTTTGGTATTTTTGCACAGGAGCTCTGAATGTTGGAGATTTTCTCCCCAGTATGTTTTCTCTGTCATTCAAATTATATAATTTCTGTTGGCTTATCTTTAAATTCATTTCCACCCAATTAATTTAAAAATTAAGTTAGTTTTGCCCTTCTAAAATTTCCATTTGGTTTGTCTTTATATTTTCCACTTTTTGTTCTTTTGCTGAAACTATCTATCTTTCCATTTGTTTCAAGAGTGTTTGCATTTATCTCATGGAACATGCTTACAATGACTGATTTAAAAATCTTCCTCTGGGCCACGTGCAGTAGTGTATAATCCCAGTGCTTTGGAAGGGTGAGGCAGGCAGATTTCACGTTTGAGTGCAACTGGACAAGTTAGTAATTTAGTGAGACCCTGTCTCAAAAAGGGGGGAGGGTGTCAGGGAAGCTGGGAATGTAGTTCCTGGGTTCAATTCTCAGTACCACCAAAAAAAATCTTTGTTTGATAATTCTAATATCTTCTCTGCTGGCTTCTGTTGACTGTCTCTGGCCTTGTTTGCTGAGACTTTCATGGCTCTTCATATGCTAGGTAATTTGGATTATATTCTGGACATTTTGAATAAAATTTTATGAGATTCTGGGTTTGGTTTTTTAAATCCTAAAAAGAATGTTGTTGTTGTTGTTCTTGTTCTTGTTCTTGTTAAAGCAGGTAACGAACCAAGTAATATTGTTTTTGCAAGTTTTAGTCTGCCTCTTGGACTGTGGTTCCAATATCAGTTCTGTTTTCAAAGTGAGGCATTATTCAGATTAGTCCACGTGTGTGCACCAGCTACCAGTTCTTGGCCTGGAGTTTTGGTTCTCATAGCATGTGATATCCACATATTTCCAGCCTGGAGGTGAGTCCAGGAATCTAATCATAAGTTTATGGGATTTCTATTTTATTGCCCTACTGTCTCTAACCTCTCCAACATCATCTAGTTCCCTGGAGCTCACTTCTTAGCCTTCCAGCCTGCAAGTTGGGGCTTCCATTTTCCTCCTCTGCCACATATTTGCTGTGACTGGTCAAGTGGCAGGAGGACAGACACTGAAAAACAGGCATAGAGATTTGCTGCACACTCTTGTGATCCACTGCTTCTCTGGTCAGACTGAATGGCTCTTCTGCCTCAGAGATTTAGGGCCCTAACAAGCCCCCCACCACCACTGTTGCCACAAATATTGCCTGTGAGCTTATTCTGGAGAGGAGAAGAGAGAGAGAGGGAGAGGGAGAGAGAGACAGCAGAGGATTCCCCCCAACAAAACTCTTAGGAATTCCATTTGCTATCGTTTGGACCAAACAGAAGGCTTCTGTTGGACTTCTTCCTGTCTGTCCCTGGTGTTCAATTTTGAGGTTCTGGCTGCCTTTGATTACAGTGTGGGAAGAAAATACTGTAGGATAAAATACTACAGTACTGCACAAGGGAAAATAAAATGTCAAAATCACTGCTGGTGATTTGAATTCTGGCTTCCTTCCCCAATCAAATTTCTACAATTTATGTTTCAGAGCTGTCGACAGTCACTCCATTCAGTCTGTGCAGAACTTATAGTTTCATTTAGCACATCTTTTCTTATTTCTTTTTTTTCAGGGATCGGGCTCTCCCTTTATTTATTTGTTTGTTTGTTTGTTTTTGTTTTGGGGTGAAGGTCTCACTGTTTTGCCCAGGCTGACCTCCAACTCCTGGGCTCCTGTGAATCTCTTGCCTGAACCTCCCAAGTAATTGGGCCTGCAGGCATATGCCATCATGCCTTGCTTCCTCTTGCCATTGCTGGTACATGCATGACTGTCCAATCAGGTGGCTTGTACCATCGATGGTAGAAATGGTACAGTCACGCACATGAGAGCCATGCTTGTACTCCTGGTTGTTCAAGTAACCTGGTAGAGAGGATGGCCCCATCATGAACATGTTGAATCGTTGACCATTTGCTACGTGGAAAATGATGTCTTTGTTTAGGTCCAGTGCATGGAATTTACTACACACCCACCAAATTTCATGTTTTTAAAAATTCTATTAACAGCAATAGCTCTTTATTTTTAAATTTAATTTTATTTAATTTTTATTGGGTCATGCTTGCAGTACATAATAATTACATTTCTCATGGGGAGTTGGTAGATGGACATAACATATCTTATTTCATTTTTCATTGCCTTCCCCTCTCCCCTCTCTCCCCTCCCTCCATCTCTTGGTCTCCTTCCCTTTTTCAAAACACATATCTCCCTATCTCCTATTTTCTTTTATTTTCCTCTTCATTTATATTTTGAGTTTCTCATATAAAAGAAACCATGTACTATTTAAGCTTGTAGCTGATTTATTTTACTCAACATTGTGGTCTCATGGTACATTCATTTTCCTACAAAAATGACACAAATTTTTCTTTCTTTATGGCAGAGTAGTACCCTATCGTATAGAAATACCACATTTTATTTATCTATCTGTTGATGGACCTGTAGTCTGTCTCCAAGGTTTAGATATTATGAGTTGTGCTGCCATAAATATGGGTATTCATGTATCACTGTGCTATGATGTCTTTAATCCTTTAGGGAAGATACCTAGAAGAGGAATAGCTGGGCCAAATGGAATTCTAGTTTTAGTTTTTTGGAGAATCTCCATACTGATTTCCATAATGGCTGTACTAGTTTACATTCCTACCAACGATGTAGAAGGGTTCCTTTTCCACTGAAGTCTCACCAGCACTTGTTATTATTTAATTTCTTTATGATAGCCATTCTTTCTAGATTAAGGTGAAATCTCAGTGTTGTTTTAATTTGCATTTCTCTAATGGCCAGAGATGTTGAACGTATTTTGGGGGGGAGTGTGTGTGCTGAGGATTGAACTCAGGGCCTCGGGCATGCTAGGCATGCATTTTTGCCATTGAGCTAAATCTGCAACCCTGAACATGTTTTAATATATTTATTGGTCATTTTTACTTCTTCTGAAAAGAGTCTATTCATTTCAGTGGCCCATTTTTTTATTTGGTTTTTTGTTTTTTGTGGGGAGTCTAATGTTTTTGAGTTCTTTATGTATTATAGATATTAGCCCTATGTCCAAGGAAAGCTGGCAAAATGTTTCCAATTTTGTGGGTTGCCTACAGAAACATTTTAATTTGATATGATCTGTTTTGTTGATTCTTAGTACTATTTCTTACACAATTGGGGTTCTGTTCAGAAAGTCCTTGCCTATGCCCATGTCTTCAAGAGTTTTATTTGTTTTATCTTCCATTAGATTGTTTCTGTTTTAATATTTGCCTTGGTAGAGAGATGATTTTAGTTTAGCACAGGATGAGAAATATGAGTCTAGATTCCATCTTTTGCATGTGGATAGCCAATTTTCCCAGCACCATTTATTAAAGAGGATATATTTCCAATTGGCTTACCACATGTCGAAAACTAAAACTAGATATATGTCTCTCACCATGTACTAAACTCAAATCAAAGTGGATCAAAGATCTAAACATTAAAACAGAAACACTAAATTTACTGGAGAACAGAATAGGAAGAACCCTCGAAGACATAGGGGTAGGAAAAAAATTCATGAACAGAACCCAGATTGCACGGGAAACAATACAAAGAATCAGTACTTGGGACCACATGCTATTAAAAAGCTTTTGCACAGCAAAAGAAATCACCAACAGAGCAGGGCGAAAACCCACAGACTGGGAAAAAATTTTTGCTAGCTATCCATCAGACAAAGGTCTAACATCTAGAATATATAAAGAACTCAAAAAAATTAAACCTCTCAAATTTAAAGGCCCAATCCAAAAATGGGCAACTGAAATGAATAAACATTTCTCAGATGAAGAAATAAAAATGGCAAATAAATATATGAAAAAATGTTCAACATCACTAGTCATCC
>PVJO010019350.1:0-34558 GCA_004026905.1 Hystrix cristata | reverse complement strand
GTAGATAGTTTACAAACAGTGAAAGGTGATAGTAGTGGGTCAAACCATGTAGATTCTATACAATATTTACTCATATGAAAAAGGAAAAGGAGAGAGAAAACAAGAAGAAAAGGAAAAACAGCATTTGCTTAAGGAAGGAAAGATATGAGCCAAGCAGGAGTCAATAAAAGTAAAAATCAAAACAACAAAAACAAGAAAGAATATGTAGACAACAGAATGTATTGGATAAGTATCAGGATGAATAAGAGAAAGAGAAAATAAGGAGAAACAAAACCAATATATACATATAATATGTATACATACACATACAGTGGGATTTCTCTGATGGCCACCACTTGGTTTTTGCATTTTAAACAACACAAACTAGAAAAAGCAAACACACACAAAAAAAAGAAAACTGAAAGAATAGCTGTACTAACATCTAACGAAACTGTAAACATTTCTATCTAAAATTGTTAAAAATGTGAATGGAAGTCCTTCAGAAAGGAAAATACCAGTAGCAATAAATACATTATGTAATGCACACAGGACATGGTTAAAGGAGGGTATAAAGGTGAATATAGAGAATGCTTTATCTGGAAGACCTACTTTGCACCTCATCACAGTAACTGTCTCTGCAATGTTTCAGGACATTAAACTTGATACTTTTATATGCTAGTTAGCAAACAACATAATATGAAATCAAAAGTAGATCACTTCTAAGGCAAATTATTAAGTTCATTATGGGGGGGTAATTTACTACAGAATGTAATTTTGCCCATAACATGGACCAACAGAAGCAGATTTTGTGTGCTAGCAGGTGGCTTGGTAATAGATGTGAGTACCAAATACTCTAAACAAAAGCCGTTTTACTTCACATGCACTCCGAACTAAAAAGGCAGGAAACCACAATCAAGATTACAGAAATATAAAACAGTATTAATTCTTGGTAAACTCGAGCATGACTTCCACTCATGTTTTATCAACTTGCATGTCATTCCCACCATCCCTCCAACTATCATTCTTCGGCCATTCCCCACTGATTAATTCACACCTTGGTTACAATTTACTGGCTTAGAGAAATAACAAAAACAGACAATCCCTCCTACCCTAGATCAGAGATAAATCCAGTAATGTTAAAATTTGTAATTAAAACACTACAACACACTTCAGTCAATAAAGAAGAGGCTAATTCAATAAACATGTAGATTTATTTTAAATCAGTTTGGTACGTGATACAGATTGGTTTTGCAGTTTTTAATGAACTAAGAAATTTCTAAATACAGCAGTGTCTGCCTGTGCATTAAGTATCTGTAAGGTAACTACATCAGCATGAAAAATCAGATGAAAAATCTGAAAAGGTTTCTATAGACCTTCTGGATTAAGAAAACCCAAAAATTATTAATGGCTCAAGATAACGCATTGCTAAAACGAAGGGAGGAAAAGAGGCTGTGAATCTTGTTTCAAGAGCTCACCTGTAGCTAACTTCATACGGTTCTATTGCTAGAAGTGCTCAAAATTAAGAAGCTTCCAATCGTTTCCCCTAAATTTCCCACATGTGTTGACAGTAATGTGTGGCAACCAATTCCTATCCAGGTAAGTGACAACTTTTGCCACCTGCTGAGGATGGAAATTCTGTGTATTTTCAAATGAATCATACAGCACTCGCTAAATACTAACAGCCATGGCACCATAATAAATTTTGTGAAGTACCTAAAATATTACTATTAATGGAAACAAAATTGTGAGGTAAGACTACGTTTTTCCAAAAATCTTTGAAGCCAGAGATTTAAACAATTAAGGCACTTGAAAACATTAGGTGTATGTACAAATGTGCAAGTAAAACAAACTTTAGCTGTACCAGCAAGTGACAAAAGAAGAGTAACTCTTTATTTTGAAAACCTTTAATATAATCACCTAAACAGAAGGAGTTTCACTTTATGAAATAAACCAAAGCAATGTGTCATTTCCTACTATAAAATATCGAAAACCAAGTGATAAACTCAGCTACTATAGGCTAAAGGGGGAAAAAAAATAATGTCCTAGAAAAGCAAAAGCCTATTTTAAACTAAGGCCTCTGAACTAATCCAATGTGTTAAAGGCAAGGGAGAAATAACTCTCTTAAAACCAAGAAAACTAGTGCTTTATGAGAAATGACAGAAACCAAAGTATCCATGCTTATTATTCTATGGAACTGAAATCAAGAAGAAAGTAAAAAAGAACAAAGCACAGTCTATCCAGGGCAATCATTAAAAATCTACAGTAACCTGATCAAAAACCCATAGGGGTTTGGTTTCTTTTTTTTTTTTTTTTTTTGGAAAAGGTCTCACTTTGTAGTTCAGGCTGGCCTCGAACTCACGGAGAGCCTCCTATCTCAGCCTCCTCAATACTCAAACCCATAGGTTTTGTGAAATTACACTGGTCACATCTGCTCTAAAAACTTCACATGATTGTCTCATTTTAAAGAATAAATGATTCTAAAACCTATTTCCTTGTAGCCTCATAAAAGTTACTTTCCAGGAAAGCTTGGGGGAAATCTTTTCAAGGTACAACAAAATACAAAGAAAAAGATAATCTTTTTTTGAGTCCAAAGAAAAAGACAGGTAATCGGTTTTCTCTCTTCTTTTCAACAGCCCTAAGAAAAATATTGGGAGGTTCAAAATATGAAGGCTTTCAACTTTGTGTAATATTCTTTAACTTTCTCAGGTATGAAAAAAGATGTTTTTAATTAAATACTAACAGTACGTGATCTAGAAGCAGGTTCACTACTGCTTGCTTCAACAGCATACCCTCAGAACCTCCCCTAATGTAAAAGAATCAATCACAAACATTTTAAATTACAGCCTACTTTTCAGTCTGTCTTTTAAGGCACTGTTCTTTATGTTCTCAATGACATAAGGTGCTTGCAAGTATGAACAATAACTGTTATACATTCATGGTTTGTTTCCTTTCCATTCATTTCGAGTCTGGAATGTAATTCCCTATGTGGCAACTTACTTCTAATGTAGAAAAAAAATAACTTACCAAGCACAAAATTTTACTCTAAGAATATAGTTCAGTACTACTAATTAGATCAATTCCACTTTTGAAATGCTAGCCACAAATCCACCCGAATGATGCCTGTTTGGCACACTTCTCAATTCTGGCCACTAAATAACATCTTGAGTTAGGATGAAAATAATGCAGCTTTCAGGCTTTAAGACGACTAAATTTAATCTGCCAAGCGTCAGGAGGTGGTCTGCACAGGGTAACATTTTCCATCACTTACAGAAAGTTATATTTGGCATGTCAAGAAAAGAAACATAATCCCACAGCAGCAGCCATTTCAAATAAAAGAAGATAGCCCCAAGGATTCATGCAGAATATTCTAAATATTCCTTTTGAGCAAAATGGTTTACATGATTTTTCTTCAGGGACGATGCTCCAAAATATCCTATGCATCTTTTGTAAATTTAAAGATCCTGGAATAGCATCTTCCACGTGGGACTTCTTTAAAGATAGTATTTTGGTTTCAGTGAGTTACACAAATTAATCGCCAGTCCTCTTTAACAGGTCCATTTACAGAGTGTGGTAATTTCGTTCTTTAGATTTGCAGAATTTATAGAGAAAGAAAATTACAGCTTGTACACCCAAGACAAGGACAATTCCTCCAATGAAACTGGCTGCATCAAAGGTAGACTTCCGCACAGGTCCTATGGTCGGAGTCAAAGTGGTATTTGCCGTACCTGGTATGATAAAAGTAACAACCCTTAGTAAGTTTCATGATCCTCTATTGCATTGTGTCAAAGTCTAGAAAACACTTACAGTGTTACAAAAATACAGTAAGTCTCCAACTTAGCAAACATGTGAGTTGCTAACTTTCACATGTGTACTTTGTAAGACTCACTTTGTCAGATATAAACAAATCCAACTTAAGGAATCTTTTCCTGGAATGGAACTCATCATTTGTAAATTAGGGACTTACTATAACCTGAAATGCCTATAATTTATAATTTCAACAAGAAAAATATGTCAAGCTTGAACACATCTTAGGTAGCACTGTCAATTACCAAGTTGCAAAGAAAAAGAACATGAAAATCAGAATTTCTTTCCAAGGAGTAAAATATTTCAAGAAAAAAAAAAGGAGACTAAAAAAAGCAGGATCAGGAGTTGGGGATTTAGCTCAAGTGGTAAAGCGCTTGCCTAGAAAGTGCAAGGCCCTAACTTCAACCCCCAGCACCCAAAAAAAAAGAAGCATCAATTTAACAAAAAGCATTTAATAGAAGTGCTACATTTTCTCAGTAGAATATCAAACAATGACCAGCTTCAAAATTAATTACAATTGGATGTATAGCTCAGTGGTATATTGCTTGTCGCTTGCTTGGCATGGCACTAGTTCAATTCCTAGCTACTATTACTGCTTAAATAGCTAAGTATCAAGTTTCACTACACAACCATTCATGAATACAATTGGAATGTGATGAAGAAACAGTAAAAGGCAACAATGTATACACATCCTACATGCTACTAATTTAAAAAGCCTCAATTACCTGTTGTGGTAACTGTGGTAGAAGAAGGGGAAGGCCGAGTTGTGGTTTTAGCTGGAATAATAAAAGAAAATGTATTTAAAAATCTTAAGTGTCTAATTTCCCAGTTATCTAACATTATCTTTTAACAATAATGCTACCAACTTCAACATGTTTTCAGTATTTCAGAGAACAGAAGCCAAAATTCTGTTAATGGTTCACTAACTTATCTACACATCCGAGAATACTGCTTTTAAATAATTTTTAAATATTAAACCATAAAATTTTATTTAAGATCTGACATAAAAATCTATGTACACATATTCAGATAAAGTTTGTAAAAAGGCAGAGAAGGGCAAGAATGTCAAGTTATTTTACAAATAAGCTTGCTCCTAAGAAAAAAACCACTGATGTCATACAAGCAATAATTGTGACATAGTATTTATATGGGTAGCAAGATTTGCCTGCCTTCTTTCAGGGCTTGCAAACTTTCCTTTAAGGGACAGACAGTAAATAGTTCACTCTTTGTGTACTGTGTGATGCAAAAGTAGCCAAAGACACGTAAATTTTATGCAAACAAATGGGAATAGCTGGGTTCCAGTAAAGCCTGCTTTATTAAGAATGGGTGTGTTGCCCCAGGGCTACAAATACCTCGAAGTAGATGGTAACAGCCTAAGAGTAGGCTCTGTCGTCCCAGTTTGAAAGAGGGCAAAATACTATCTGATGACATCTCTTAAAGTGTGAGAATTAGTTTAAATGTAAAATCATTTTAGGAACTGAAGTACTCTATTAAAGGAACTTGAAAAACTATCAGTGTCTATCACACCAAGTGTCATCTGTAAGGGTTCTCACACCAGTACTGGAAAGGATTTAGTGTTATTTTATATGTTAACTTCTTAGAGTCAAACAAGCAAAGAGCTACTAAATGATTTCAAAGTTTGCTGGAGCATATGAGAAAGGTTTCATTAAGAAACTGTCCTTAAAGCTAGGGTTCAGTTTTTTTAAACACCGTATGGGCCCTGTGCCTCAGCAAGGGGCTTCAGGAGATGCTGGCTCAGAGTTCCTGTCCTGTTCCAGGAAATAATTAGGTCATGCTTCATAGTGCAGGGGCTTTACTACAAAGATGTGGATACTGGGGTGGAAAGCTAGGGATGATCTGGGGGGAAGGAAGAGGAAGACTAAGTACATGAAACTTACATTCTTAAAAAAAATGTAAGGTGTTACATAGGATTCGATGGCTAAAAAAATTTTAACAACAAATATTTACCTCTGTTTAAAATACATAATTAATATAAGGCATTTTGCAATTTTATCTTTATATTCATCTTCCCCCTTTGTCTTAGAGGAAACAGCTCATAAATACCTGAACTCTTTGGTACCTGCATTCTATTGTTCGCGCAGACAGGTAAGGCAGTATCAGGGACTGAACCAGGGCCTTCTCACTGAGCTACATCCCCAAGCCACTTTTAAATTTCTATTTCTAGCTTGGGCCTAGCCAAGTCTCTAAATCGCCTCAGCTGGTTTGAACTTGCGATTTACCTGCTTCAAACTCTAGAGTAGCTGGAAATATGGGCCACCGGACCCGCTGCGATTCTCACTCAAGACTTCTCTCAGAGCATCAAGCCTATATCCTGTTAGGCAACTTAAAAACTTCAAATAAGCATCTTCCAAATTCCACATACAGGCAGACCGCCCTCATTCTAAGGTTACCAGGACCCTAGGAGGCTAAGATATTCTTACTTTTACAGAACTACGAGTAATAAGGGAGCTTAATACTATTTCTGAAAGATCTGGTCAGACTATTAGGGTACTACCAAGAGAATACTCATGGTATGTGTTCTTACATGTTGGTAAGCTTTACCCATCTTGATCTTTACAGAACAGTTCTCATTTCCCTAAACTGTAACATCTTACCTCATCTCAGGGCTGATACATCCAATTCCTACATTAGAGGGCACAATAATTTTAATGCTGATCATTCCTTTAAGGTTTTTGTTGTTTGTATTAAGTGTATATTCAGTGTAACCAAAGAAACTATAAAACTTTATGCACTAAACATATCAACTTCTTGATCTTAAAACATTACCAATTTTGAAATGTTACATGGAAAAAATTCTGCAAATTTGCTATTTGAATTTCAATGCACATTCTCAGAGCATGGTAAAATCTAAATCTTTTTGTGGCCAGGCACAGTGCTACAGGCCTGTAATCCTGGCACTCAGCGAGGCTGAAGCAATGATCGCCAAATTCAAGGACAGCCTGGACAACTTAGTGAGACCCTGTCTCAAACTAAAAAAATAAAAAAAGAGCTCGGACTGTCACTCAGTGCGAGGATACTAGATTTGATCCCTAGTAATCCAAAAACAAAAACTTAGTTTTTTTGCAGGGGTCGGGGGGGTGGTTGAGACAGGTCTTGCTATGAACTTCAGGGTGGCCTGGAACTCACAGCAATCCTCCCACACACCTCCCAAGTGCTGGAACTACAGGTGCACACCACCATACCCAGTTTAACTTTCTGTAATTAGGCAAAATATTGTAATTTTGAAAATAGTATTATGTTACTATTTTCAAAATAACACAATGCTTAAGGAGTACACCTCTATCTATACTATACATTCTTTTTGTTAATACAAAAAAGACTCATAGATTATAAAAACTGCTGTTGGTACTAGAAAAAAATTCTCCTTTCATTGTTTCCTTAACTGTCTCTTTCTTCTCACTTCTCTCTTCAGCAGAAGCACTGTGCACAAGGTATGGAAAGTACCACCTAAGATTTATCTCTCAACTAGTAAGTTCTAGCCAATTGACGCATTTTCTGCAGGCAGGCTGTGGCTCCCTCCACTTCACAGAAACAGAGAAACAAGGGAGACTCGTGCCAATCCGTACAAAGGCCCAAGGTGCAACAAGCCACAGAGAACCGCATTAAGAGTGGACTGCATACGCTGGCACAGGCCTGCAATCTCAGCTACTCTGGAGGCTGAGGCAGGAGCAGGGTGAGAGATTAAAAGCATACTCACAATGGTTTGTTCCCTCCCTCTCTGCTCACATCCTACGTTCGGGAAATCAGTTTTCTTCAAACACCTCTACCTTCACCAACCTCCAGCATTCTCCTTAGGCAACAATTTCCAACAAGGGCTAAATGTTTCTAAGCACATCCCTGTGGACAATTCATACAAAAAGGGACTGAACCCAGGCAGCGCTGTCCTCTTGCCGCCCCAGGACAGTACTATCCTCTAGAGTTTAGTCCTTTAAGCTCTCTCCATATGCTCTTTCAGTGGCCTCACTACTTTCTATCTTCCTGATTTATTTGTATTTTTATTTAGAGCTCTTGCCAGATTTAGTTTCCTGAAAAATCCCCAAAACAGCCCCATCTCCTGTGGTTCCTGGCTCACTTGTTTTGATGAATGCCTCTCCTCTCACCACTCGGCCTCCCACCCCTCAGTCAGCAAGCCTTTACCCTGCTTTCTACCCCTCTGTGCACATATCTATAGCCTTTCCTATTTGTGCTGTGGAAATACTGTAACAGAGTATTTAATCTCCCCAAGGCCTCTCTGGCCTTCCAATCTATCCTCCACAGACCAGAAAAAGTCTTTTTTTTTTTTTTTTTTTTGTGTGCTGGGGATTGAACTTGGGGCCTTGCACTTGCTAGGTAAGTGCTCTACCACTTGAGCTAAATCCCTGGGCCCGAAAGTCATTTCAAGTCTGATCATATAACCTACAGGCATTCTGTGTTTACTCACTTTGTTCACTCTCCTACTGGAGACAAAATGCTGGTATACTTCTGTTTCTACATCTTAATCATCTAGCCTAGCACCTGTCCTGATATAGATGCACTTCATATTCGTAAAATGTAAGCATTTATTCTTCCTATGGAATTAGAAGGTTGAGTGGGTGATGGAAAACTTTCCAGTTGTTGATGGAGATAAAAATCATACATTTTTCTGAAAAGCAATCACTACTGAGCCATCAACAGCCATGTCCTCTGACCTACAAATTCTTTGACTCAATTGTACCAGCAGTAACAAATATTCCCTGTAAGATATACACTGCATGGAGAAAGAAATGACCCAATTGTCCAAACAAGAGAATAATGAGTAGAGGATATATCCATACTCTTACAGTAAGAGAGAAACAGTCACCTTAGTTTCATGAAAAGGATATTTATATCTAGAAATATATATATAGGAAGGGGAGAGACTGAGAAAGGCCAAAAGAAATTAATTAATCACTGAAAATATTTTGAACTCCTGGATGACAGAAATTATCATTTCCTTTGTACATCTGTATTTCCCAAAATTTCCACAACCACAAAAAATAGTTTACGGACTCAGTGTACAAAGTTGCAGCAAATCTGCTGAGATTCATTGACCGTGGAACACTGGAGTGACATGTCAGTGTCACAAACAGCATACATTTAAGTAATATTGTGGTCCAAGACTAAGTAAGTCTTTAGCAACCTTTAAAATTATACTCTTAGGTACTGAATACAATGAAAGCTTTAAAATCCTGAAAGATGAAGGAATCTTTAATTACCTGTTGCACTGGTTGGCACTGGAGCAGCAGTAGTAGGCACTATCAAAAAAACAAAACAATATACATCAAAACTGTCTAAAATATCACCATCTGTAACAGTTTCACAACCTGTGATCATGAGCACTTCTTTCCCGATGATTACAATGGGAAGAAGAGAGTGGCAGCTGGCTCACCAAATAGTTTTCCTGCTTCTTTAGAAAGGGATCCATCAAATTTTAGTGACACTTCCCTTCCTCTAAGAAAGATATTTCTTAGTTTCACTTACAGATGAATAACCATGTGTAACTTCAGCCAAGTCTCCTTTAGATATAGCCCTTCCTTTTTCTCTTCCTATTAGCAGGAAAAAATCAATGTGACGGCTAGAACACAAGTACCCATTTTGGACAGGAAGGTCAAAGCTGTTTTTGAGAAATGATACAATGAAAACCTAAAGGGGGCCTGAATTCCTAATAGTTGTAGGGTTATCACTCTAGACCTCTGGCTGTACTAGAGTCCAGATTCCTTCACACGAGAGAGAAGTAAATTTAGCCAGTGCTGAGAAGTAACTATAATTTGGGGGGTTATGTTCTTTATAGTCAAGATGAATTCTAACTGGTACATCATCAAAGAAACATTACTTATTCAATTTTTCTTTAAATCCATGTTAAAAAAAAAGTTTTACTCAATCTTGTCTCCAAACAATTCATGAAACCAAGGTCTGACAGTTACTAGTTTTTTCTAATAGTAAAATTACTCTTCAAAATGTCTACTCATGTAAGATCAATATGGAGTACAGTATGCACTCTATATAGGATAAACTGATCAAACATTAATAGAATTCCTAGTTATGAAGTTCATATTGGGATGGAGAAACCCTTACCAAAATTAAAGTCACAGGTAGTCTGCAAAGGTTACCGACACTCTACAAAAATCTTTTACTATCTCATCTACAATCTCATTAGAAAAATTGGCTGTTTCAACAAGAAGCTTTAATGGTTTGCAGCACAGAATACAAGTCAGAGTAATCAAGTTCCTCAAACTAAAGTACAAAAAATGGGTAAACAGTTGTTTATTTAGCCGTAACACAAACTAGGTTAGAGATTAAAATGTGACAATCACCAACAGCATAACTAGAATTTGTCAGAACAAGGTTGTCGAGGCCTGTGATATATTAAGTACAAGTCTAAATGCCAGTATATTCCTGGAAAGTCAGGAGAGAAAGTATCTACACTTAGAGCATTCCACAGTGTAGCTAAATCACTAAACCAAGCTTCAACATATCATCCTTTTAGTTATCAGTCAATAGGAATGTTATTCATATGCAAATGTCTAACAAGATTAGAATTACAGCAACGTTTCAAAGAAAACACTGAAGCACAGCTTTGAGGCAAAGATTTTTCTCACCCCTCTGTGGCTATTTTCCCCAGTCACCAACATGAAGACTTACCAGAACACAAGGTGGTGTTGTTCACCACACTACAATTACTCACTGTCGAATTATCTGAACAGTAGCTCTTACTTGCTACGGAAAAAAGAGACAAACATCAATCATTCATTAATATTACCTCTGAGTTTGCTACTAAGCCAACAGCTTCTGCAACAAAATCCAACTCAACATAAACACATCAGCAGTCCACAAATAGTTGTATTCTCTTCCCACTGTCTTGGAAATACTACGTGATCCCTCCAAATTTTATCCTTCTAAAATCCCTATGAATATAGTAAACAAACAAATCTGAAATATCAAATCTCAGAATTATGGTGCGATTATTAGGCTATGCAGGAAGGAAGCCAGAAATCTATACAAGAAGGTGTGTCAGTAAGAAGTGACCAAGATCTCTTAAGAAAAGCTTAGTAATAAGCATGGGAGGTGCCTGTAGCAGCAGTAGTAGGTTATGTGCTCCACATCTTCATGCTTTAGTCTTCCATACTTTCTAAAACAGTTTTCCTAGATAGGCAGACCAGGAACAAGAGTAAAGGGAGGCTGAGGTAGAAGGATTACAAGTTTGTGCTTACCCCAGGACTTGGGTTCAATCCACTGTACCACCACCCCCCAAAAAAGAGTAAGGGAAGACCATTCCCCAACTAATCTTAGAACATCCAACCTTCAAAACTCACCAACTTGGTTGGAGCTGGGGATTTAGCCCACTGGGGCTGCTCAGTGGTTAGAGTGCCCGTCTAGCAACCACAAGGCCCTGAGTTCGATCCCCAGCACGAGGAGAAAAAAAAAACAAAACCCACCACCACGAACAAAAAACCCAAAAAAACCCAAAACTTGCTAACTCTTATACACTACCACATAAAGAGGGAGGGTGCACCCCTTAAGTTCCATTTTATGACCTAAAAAAGTAACTTCTTAAACACAATGTTAATTTAACCCCAGATTAATACTTTTGTTTTAAAGAGCCTTTTGAACATTCTCAGATATTATTTCTAGAACTGTTTAATTTTCACTGGGGAATAAAGAAACTTAACATGCAACTTTTTCTTTATTTTAAAGAAACCAAATAGACTTCTGCTGGTAAGAAAAAAAATGTTACCATGTTACATTTATAAAACAGTAATTTATGCTGTAACCTTATGATTCTAACAAAAACCTTATCCATGCTTCAGTGTACCTCTATCTAGCCCTTTATCCCTCAATGTTTTAAAACTTAAAAGCACACAAGAGTCAACTCTCTCCCTTTCTATTCCTCCCTTGTACCTCAGCACCCAACAAAAAATTTCATAAGGTCTCTTCATATACTATAGTTCATCCTGCAGGACAAAGACAGTTAAACATCTCAGTTTCCAAAGGGAAATTACACAATGTTCGTTCACAGCTAATTCCAGCATATTAGAACACCTTAAACCTTAGAAAGACCAAAAATCTCTCTTTTTTTTAAAGTTACTGAGCCTTAATCACCAAGTCTAAAAAATCTAAAGGGAGAGTGGATAGGAGACAAGTGGCTTACACGGCAGTGTTAAGCAAGTGGCACTTTAGAGTACCAGATTTGCAAAAAATGCACACTATTTTGAATGCTCCACAGAATTTTCAAATGGTCATGCATACCCTGTTAGGTGTTTTTAAAAAATGTAGCAAGACAGTTTTGCACTCACAAAATTACAGCAAGCTCAAAATTTCTTACCTTCTTTACATTCTATCCAATAGCAAGTAGTATTAGCAATACTTGAATTGAAACAGGAAAAACAGCTTTTGTGGCTTTCACAGGTTTCTGGGGAGAAAATGTATGAGATCTATGAATCGGTATCTCACTTGAGTTTGTTTTAATTACCTCTTTTGAACAATAAGCATTTTATACAGTACCAGTAATTCAGAGAAACAATAAAACTTTATGAACTGCTTTACTAAGAAACTCTGAAGCCATACATAAAAAAAAAAACCCTAGTGGGCACGTTTAGTACTTTGAGGTACCTAACAATCCTTTTGCATAGGGCAACTATTTGAAAGATACCCACAGTTATTTGGTTTCTTAAGGCATTTTAAAGTGTCAAAGATCAAAACATTGGGGAAAAGGCTAGGACCAACACTACGGTCAGGAGAATCACTGCCCATCAAATGAGACATAATAATTTTTTTTTTTTTTGTGGTGCCGGGGATCGAACTCAGGCCCTTGTGCTTGCAAAACAAGCACTCTAATCACTGAGCTAAATCCCCAGCCCCCAAGACATAAGAATTTTTAACGTACAAAAATTATTACAGGTTAAATTCAAACTCGGAGGCATTCTGAAAATAAGTTAACTTCCCAGAGATTCAGGGTTCTCCACAACTGGAAACATCTGAAAGGGCCACTTTTTCACACATGTATGTAAATTTAACAAGCTTGCAAGGTATTTGCAAATAGTTCATCTAGGCCACATGGTCCATAAATAAGAACTCAAGGACAGTAACAATTTACCATTTAGACAAATGAACAGTCTACAGAATTGGGCTCTACTCATTTTTCTAAAACTAGATGCCTCCAACTTTCTCATTTCTTTTCCCCTTGCCTAAAGAAGTTCCGCAGAAGTGTTTTACTTCAGTAATTATTAGGATTCACCAAAAACTGGGGCATAAGGGCAGTTCACAAAATAGAAATACATTCTTCAAGTCTTATGCTACCTGTTTGAAATCTCTGATGCTAGATGAAGGTGTAGCAGAGGGAACCCTATTTACAAAGAACTGAATTTCTTACCTACTTTTCAGACTGCAGCTTATTCAATTATGATTTCAGAAAATACAAATTTTGTACTTTGCATGCAAGTACAAAAAGGCTTGAAATTAACAGTATATTTCCAAGTCTCTCTTAAAACAACAAACCACACTTACAACTCTGGGGAAACTGCGAAACAAGCACAAGATAAAAAAAAAAAAAAATCTGCTCTATCATCTTAAACATGGCGTGGCTGGAATGCCCAGTAATACACTACAATTTACTTTCTTCATTGAAAATACATTTCAATTTTACCATAACATTTTTCTAAATCTAAACAAAAAAATTAAGTTTGTCAAGCAAACCATTTTATTATAATTTGTAAAATACTAGCTAGGGAAGACAGTTCGATCAGCATAAGAAAAACGCCCCCGTAAGTCATTACACTTCAGCAATCCTTCGTTTAGTAAGTCAAGTTACTTCTCATCCATTATTAACCAAAAAGAGCAATCATACTAACTACACCGTAGGTTTTAAACATCTAGTATTTTTCCGCTTTAATGCCTCAAGTTTGTCTTCTCTCTTTCGAGTTGTCACAGCATATGCCAATTTCAGGATTAAAAATACCTTACCCAACCCTACTCTACCGCAGAGTTTAACAAAAAAAAGCGTTCTTTGATCGGGTTTTTGGAAATCGACAGAGCTGGGTTCCAACCCAACTCCACAGCCCACGGGGAGAGAGCGTTCCTTTATCTCCCTCCCTTCATCTGCTTCCTAGTTTCACCACCCATCTTCCATTTTTGCCTTAAGAACTAGCTAGAAGATACATAAGAGAAGCGCTGTAAGGACGGGCGAGGGTAGTTTTCTTCCCTCGCACACAGCATGAAGTTTTCACTAAGCACATGTTCAAATCTCAGAAAGAGCCCATAGCCTATCTGCAAAATCAACGTGATGAAATTTCAGGCGACTTAATTCCTCGGACCCAAGTCTGAGCTACGCGCGCTTCGTAGTCTTCTCTAAGTTTCTCTTTCCTCCTTTCGCCACTTCCGGAGAAGCCTCCCTCCGCCGAGAGGCCTGGGGTGGGTGAACCATCGGCCCCGGGGAGAGGTAAGTTCGGTTTCCGCGCCAACTTCGGAGCGTGTCGCCTCACTCAACCCTAAACCCAAGGCTGCCACCCCGGAAGGAAGCCACATCTCGCTCGCCACCCTACAGCGGTCTAAGAATTACCAAGCAGTTTTAAAAGGCACCTCAGCGTGCAACACAACGGGATGGAAGGCTCGCTCTCCCCTTCCCGCCCGGCGCTCCTCGCCCGCCGGGCCGCCATGTTGCGGGAGCCGCCACCGCCACCGCCGCCGCCCGCCCGGGCCCGGCCCCAGCCCCGCGCGCCCCGGAAAGAGTGCGGCTCGGCCGGGCGCGCAAACGCAGGAAGCCCGTTGGGCCGGCGCCCACCTAGTGTTGGAACGGTGGTCGGCAGAGCAGACGTCACTGTCGTCGGGGTTATCTTCGTGGGGGGCACAGAAGTCTTGTTTGCTACCCCGACTGAGATCTCGGTGACGTTCGCTTTCACAGAAAGCGCATTCTGCAGGCAGATCGCAGCCAGGCAGGTGACGGCCCAAAGGAACGGGCGGCAGAGCCCCGACATCGTGTCCTCAGCACTGGCGTCCCGGAGAAAGCTGCGGCGCACAACGCTCAACCCGTGCCTCCGCCCCCCGCCGCGCCGCCTCCGAGACTTCGCTCCCCCGCGGGAGCGCGCAGAGGTCACGTGAGGGGCTCCGGCCGGGGGCGCGCGGGGCGAGACCAACGGGAGTTCTTTGGGGGGAGCAAGGACAGCCAGAGGAAAATTCGGAGCAACAATACTACAGAAAGAACGCGTTCCGTGCGACGTAAAGTGTTTTCCTTGCCCTCGGATTACACACCGGACGCAGTTTTTCTCTCATTTTTGCGGGAGAAGTCCTCACCTTAGCTTGATTGGAAAAGCCCACGTGGCGGCGCAGGCAGCGTCCGCTGGAGCGCCCGGCGAGGCCGTCCTTCCGCGAGCCCACGTGACCTGCGGGGCCGCGCCTGCCGGCCCGGGCGGAAGCTGCCTCTCGGCTGGGCACAAAGAACCTAGCGAGAGCTACGCTTGTCCCTTGTGCCGCGGTCCCAGAGTGCTTACGTCTGTCCTCGGGAGGAGCCGCGCTTTCTTCCTGGAAGATCGGTTTTGTTGGCTGTGACCCTATTACAGGACTCTCGGGGATAATGGAGGCTGGACTACGCGGCTGAGGAGTTTGTTCTGCCGCTCACGTAGAGCGACTAGTTGTGGTACCGAGGGCCGGCTCCTGGTACTTTCCAGCCTAACTCTTCCCAGTTCATGTTTCAAACGGCGGCGGGTCTGTCTCATTGCCACCCCTGTAGTCGTATCCAAAGGCCGTCCCCCGTCGTCCTCTGCTCCTCACCTCGCAAGTGTGGAAATGAAGTCTTAGGACATTGACCAGACCTAGATACGGGATCGCCTAGTGTCGGAGCTGGACTTTCAGCGTCTGTTAAGTGTTCGGGCGCCGCTCGGGCTTTTAGTAAGAGTGAGCGCCATCTGATGCTCAGGCTCACAAAATCCTCGGAATGCCGGTTGTGCTTCTATCAAGTAGTAAAAAATTAGACTTTAAAAGCTGTTTGTTTCCGCTGTTTAATTCTTATGGGTAATTTTTAATTATACTTAATAATACGAGTATTGCTTTTGTGAGGTTTGTTTTGCTGTGCTACAAACACCAAAAATGAAGCACTTTATCATTTATTTATCTATTTTTTTGCCTAAGGTAAGAAAGCTTTCATTCCTGCCTGGAATCTAATGACTGTGGTCCTGTGTGTCTCAACGATGAACATTTGTTCCATTGACTACACCATTTGGAGATTTGGTCGGATGTAAACAAAAACTGATGGGTTTTGACAGCTCGAACCTATGGCCAGAAACCAAGTTTCAAGCAGGTGAGGACGCACCATCAACCAAAGAAATATCTGCTCTTCTCTCAGGATACTTGGTGCATGTTTAGCACTTAATTGTCTGACGCGCAGGATAGATGGAGGCGCTAGTCAATTTTAGTCTTTAAAGATTGGCAGTATAATAGGAGTTCTGCTTTCTCTTCATACCCCTCATGGATTATCTTGCTTCCGCCCCAGGACAAACACACCCCTGTGAAGGCCATGGCTTAACAGTTCTTCTGTGTGTTTGACTCTTGCTCTCAGGTTTCCCATAGTTCTGATGAAGAGATGTTTCACTTTCTTGTTTTTAATATTGTAAAACCGTTGGCTCATATTTTACATGATGTCTATAGGACTAGATCAAGGAAACGTTCCGAAGTCATTTTCTCCATTCTGGAAACAAGCTTTATTTTCAGTTCCTGAAACTAAAATATTGTCGTAGTTCTCAACCGTGGCACGATTGAGATTTTAGGCTGGCTAACTCTTGCTTGTACTGTGCATTTTAGACTGTTTACCAACAACCATAGTAAATGCCAGAAGAACCACTTCCCTCAGTTGTGACAACCCAAAATACCTCTTGATGTTAAGTGTCCTCTGAGGTAAAATCAGCCTCAGTTGAGAACCATTGTCCAGGAGGCTTCTCTTTGCAAGATCAGCCACTACTCAGGTTATTTCCACAGATATTTTGTCTACAATTAGATTATTGATTGCTTGTTGGAGCCACCTTCTCATTAACCATTTCTTTTCTTTTTTTTTAAATTTTAATGGTACATTTTAGATGTACATAGTGATAACATTCATCATAGGGGATTTGTACCTGTACATGATATATCTTGTTGCTTCTTTTTTTCCCATTCCCCTCCCTTCACCCCCTCCTCTCCTTATTTACAAAAGCTTCGTTTCTATTTTTTCCTTCCATTTCTTATTTCTCTTGTCCCTCTGTTCCTTTCCCCCTCCACCTCTGTTGTTCCCTTTCCCATTTGGACACTTTCTTCGCTTTCCCAATATAATACATTTTAGTCTTTATTTACACTTTCAGTTTCTCACACCAGAGAAACAATGCGGTATTTAAACATGTGTGTCCGATTTCACTTGAGTATAACCATTTCTTTTCTTGAAAGCAACAAGACAGTGCTTAGTGTTGTAAATCTGCTAGCAGTGTGAGCTCCCTCTACTTTTTAAAAGAAAATAAAAACAAATTGCTTACCCTAAACACTTTAACCCAAACAAAAGAACAGGAGTCTGCCAGAAGCTGTAGTCCTTAAGAAATCAGAAGTTTGCATTATTTGATAGCAAGGAATACAGACCTCGTTGAACTAGCTGATATTAAAGAGGATTTACTACTGTAAGAGCAGTACTGTAAGAAGTGAATCTTACAGACATTTAGAAGTGAGAAATCAAATATACGTAGGTCAATGGTGCCTTGAATTTAAAAGAAGAATCCCTGATACACGGACCTGGCTTTCCAGAACACAGTTTCAGGGCCCGACCTGACAAGAGCTTGCCACCTTTGTTCCCATAGCTAATCATCTCCATTCCTTGGCATTCCTGTTACACTTCTTGGAAAGAGAACTGACCTATAAGGACTTTTCAACCTACCTCTCTCTGTATCTCTCTCACAAAGTCTACACTAGAGCTTTTTGACCTTTTTTTTGGTGGTGCCGGGGATCGAACTCAGGCCCTTGTGCTTGCAAGGCAAGTACTCTAATCACTGAGCTAAATCCCTGGCCCCTTGAACTTTAAATTCTAACTGTTCATTTTCTTCTGCATCTTCATAATATGATTTCTTCTGCCTAGACCAGTTTTAGCCCCTCTGTCACCTGGCCAACTCCTACTTCTGCAGGTCTCTCAGCTAAGATGGCACTCCCTCCGAAAAGCCATTAAAAGCCTTTAAAGATCTTTAAAATCCTGAATTGCCCCTCTGCCCCTGCGCTAGACCACAAGTGCTCCTGCTTTGTGCACGTTTGCGTTCTGCACTTGCGCACAGCAAAGCACATACCTTATTATATTGCAGTTGCTTATCTTCCTCACTGATTATCAACGGTGCTCACCAGCTTATTCCCTGCTCCAGTCATGATGCTGAGCTCCTAGCAGGCATTTAATTCATTTGACTTTTTAAAAAGAATAAGTATATGAGCAAAGAGGCTCGCTTTGGTCATTTGTCCCATCCTTGCCAAAAATAGCCATGGCTAAGAGGGCAGCTGCTCCAAGTAGCTCCTTGGACAGTGCCTCTTCAGTCGTGGGTCAGGGCAAGAGGGGAGATAAGGGTGGGAGGCAAAGATTGCATCTATATTACAGTATTAACCTTATTAAATCTGCTTCAAAAATAGAGAAATACTGCAACAAATCAAAGATTAATAGTGAACTAAAGCTGTATTCAGATTCTTAATGTTACCACTATGATGAGGATTGCTGATGAAACAGTAAAGATCCTCTCATTTCAAGGCTCCTCACTTTGTGGATATTTCTTTGACAACTGTTCCAGAGCTTTGCAAGGGAAGCATTACTCTTTAATTCCCAACCTTGGCTACATACTGGGGTGCTGACAAATATGGATGCCCGAGTACTGACTTAATGGTCTGGAGTGAGGCCTGGGCATCGGGCGGTTTAAAGGCTTCCCGGGCGTTTCTAATCTTTAGCTTAGGTTGAAAAGCCCAATTTTACTCTTGTATCTGAGTGTAGTTCATGAATAAGTTTCATTTATATCACCCAGAAATTCATTAGAAATGCAAAATCTTGGGACTCATCGAAGACTTTCTGAATCAAAACCTGCATTTTAACAAGATCCACAGAAGATCTTTTTACACTCATATATGATCAAAGTTTAAGAAGGCTGCTTTACACTATAATCTACAGAGAACTCTTCTACCATTCTAACATGATACTGTCCTTGACAGCGAATCATCTAAGGGGCTGGGGCTATAGCTCAGTAGTAGTGTTTGTCTAGCATGCATTCAGTGTCTTAGCTAACTTCTTCTTCACTGAGACACAACACCCAACACCCACAGCTCCACGAAAGAAAGGTTTATTTTGGCTCGTGGTTCGTAGAGATTTCAGTCTGTAGTTGGCTGGCTCCAATGCAGAGTGGCCTGGCAGAGAAGCATGGGAGAGGAGAAACAGCTCCCGGCATGCCAGTCAGGAAGCAGAGAGGGATCAGGGGAGGAGGGAGACAGACCCTTCCAGACCACGCCCCTGGCGACCCACCTCCTCCCACCAGGCTCCATCTCCCAACACCACATTTAGTTATAATCTCATCAGTGGATTAATCCACTGCTGAGTATCATGACTCCATGATCTAGTCGCCTCCCAAAAGCCCCACTTAGGAGCACATGAGGCTTTGGGGGACACCTAGATGTAAACCATAACAATTAAGGCCCTGGATTCAATCCTGAGCACCACACATACACACATACACAAAATAGTAAGTCATCTACAAAATTACATAAAGTAAAATATTATAGTTCTGTTTCGTTGGTGCTGGGGATCAAATTCAGGGCCTTGGGCTTCCTAGGCAAACTCTCTAACCACTGAGCTAAATCTCCAACCCCTATAGTTTTGAGATACGGCTATCTATATCTACATCTGTATATATTTGGGGAACAAGCAACACATGTCCTAAATTTTGCAAGAATCATGGGTCCTAGCCTAGGTTCTTCTTGGGCCAGCATCTGAGATGCACAATTTATATTTCTATCTGCCTCAACCCCTTGGTCTGCTAGAGATCTTTGCATCCTGTCTCTTGATCCTTTAGGAAATGGAAGCCTTTTTCTGACTTGTTCCTTAGGGATAACCTCCAAGTTCAAACTTAACAGCATCCCAAGCAGCTTTCTGTTTGTTTGTTTCTTTGTTTTAACATTTTTAGTTTATTTTTTAAATTAGTATGTGTTTGTGATACATAATAATGACATTCATCTTGGAGAACTGATGCATACACATATTGCATCTTGATCATTTTTACTTCCCTTCCTGACCTCCTCTCTCCCCCATCTCAGGCAGCTTGCTGATGTCTTAGGTTAGCTGTGAGATCCCCCTGTACCCAGGCATCCATGCTTCTCCTCCTCACCCTGTCTTGGATAGCTCAGTGCTGTGGATCAAACTCAAGACTTCACACATGCAAGGCCAGCACTCTACCAGCAAGCTACATTCCTAGCCCTCCCTCTTCTTTCTTAGGGTTACGCTTTGGTGTGTTACAACTTTTTCTTTCTCCTACATCTTTGTGTGCTACAACTGTCTCATAGTTTCATGTCTCTTAATATATTCCAGTGGTACATTTGTTGTTTTGTTTTTTCATGCTGGGTATTGAACTCAGGGCCTTGTGCATACAAAATTTTCACTCTACTACTGAACTACATCCCCAGCCCTTTTTAAAATTTTGCAACAGTCTTGCTAAGTTGCATAGGTTGAACTTGAACTTGTGATCTTCCTGCCTCAGTCTCCTGAGTAGTTGGGATCACAGACATATGCTGTCATGCCTAGGTTAGTGATTCTTAAAATATGATCTCAAGACCAGCAGCAGCGACATCACCTTGAACTTCTTAAAAATGCAAAATTTTCTGTAGATCATAGTGTGAAGCAGTCTCTAGAATTAAAAATTCTGAGGGGGCCAAAGAATGTATTTTTGTTTGTTTGTTTTGGTGCTGGGGATTGAACTCAGGGCCTTGTGCTTGCAAGGCAAGCACTCTAACCACTGAGCTAAATCCCCAGTCCCAAAGGAATCTCTTTTGAGAGGTCCAAACATTACAATCAATACTAAAGAGAGCCTGTGATTCGTTATGGTTACAAAGGTCTGATCTAATAATAGTCAGCTTTGTCATTTATGTTCTATATGGCACTGCAGGGGTGGTTACCAGAATTTGTATGACACATAAAATTTGATGGGGACTTAGGATTTGTCAGATTTAAGAGATGTTGTTTCTGTTTTGGGAGGGGTAGAGGATAATATGATCAATATAGTTTTAAAAAATTGGTTTCCATAAGGGTGAGAGTATTGCTGAGTGTAGTAGAGAACAACCTAATGCTAGAGATATACTTTTTAATTAGTCAATTGAAAATTCATGATGTTAGAATAGCTAATAGTGAGCATAATAGGGACTTGATGTTTTTAAAAATGATGATATTCTGTCAGTGGCATCTGGCCTGATTTTTGTGGGGAAACATTTCAGAAAGGAAACTAATTTTTACTGGCTATCTGCTATGTGCCAGGTATCATCAGAAGAGTCTTTACTGTTTCTTTCCTCAAGACACTATGGAATAGATGTGCCCCACTACCCTAATAAAATTGAAGCCCCAAAGTAAATGGTAGTATGGTTATTGATTTCATAAATTTACTTGGTCACTGAATTTTAGAGCCAGAAAATGGTTAAGAACTTATTTCCATTATTTTTACAAATGAGGATAGTGAAAAGTCAATGTCTGAGTGATTTGAACAGTATATTGCTGAATAGGTGGTTCTAAAATGAATATGCTAGGCTGGGGATTTAGCTCAGTGGTCAGAGTGCTTGCCTAGCAAGCACAAGGCCCTGAGTTCCATCCCCGGCACCAAATAAATAAATAAATAAATCGAATATGCTAAACTTAAACTATATATAAAGTATAAAAATTCAGAGTCTGGAATCCTGAAGTTGCAAGATTATCCATTCATTAAAAAATAACAAATAATTGGCATTGTTTGCAGCTGGGGCACCACACGCCATTATTCACATGGTCTACTGTGAGATATAGTATGTGTATGTGATTTGTCACATCTGCACACAGGGCAAGAATTATCACAAAATGAACATTTTGTATAAATTCTCATAATGTCTTTTATTTCTAGATTCAAAAAGAAGTCTAAAATCCTTTAATTAAAGTCTGAATTTCATTAAATCAAAATCATATTTAGAGTTAACTGGATAAAGTTTTGAGTCCTTTGTAACAATCATTTTCTTAAAACTGGACGGTGAAACATACAAATCATTCTAACAGAGAAGCATTACTGTGTACTTTTGAATGGTGGCCAATAAGAACTACTGCACACATAGATCTATGGTTGAAGTTTCTACAGCTAAGAAATGGAAAGTTAGCAGCAACAAAGGGACTATGAACTGGCCATCCTTGAGAAACTTGGCAGAGTCCTATCCTTTACATTGCTAAGCAGACAAAGGGACCTGTAATTAGTGTCTTACACTCATACAAATATCCCAGTTCTTTCACAAGGTCAGACAAAATGCTTACATCCATCAATACACAGTTTCAACACCACTCAGAACTGCTCTGGTGCTTGTACTACACAACCTAACACCTGTAAAGTGTTTTAACCCAAATCCCTGCAAAACATCGGTTTGCATTCAATTGCTTCAGTAGTTGATGAGAGTCTTGGTGGCAAGTGCCACTGCCCTGTGTTTGAGATGTCCACAGGGTGACCTGAGGACTGACCAAAGGCCCGGAGAGAAGGTCTGGAGGCTTCCTTTATACAAGAGTCTGAGTTCTCAGGGGGCCCAGAACTCTGTGAATATAGGAAGATGCAATGTCTCTGCTTCACTAGTTCCCAAGTCTGGCTGTCACCGGAGAGCTTTTAAAAAAGTGCAAGGCCACACCTTGAAGGTTATTTACTGAGTATCAGTAATTTATTGAGTATTAAATTTACTGAACATACATCTATTGAACACTGACAGTATACCAGGTCTTTTTCTAGGCTCTTGTCCAACTTAATTCACTGAACTCTCACAAAATCCTTTAGGTAGATACTGCTGTGCCAGATGGTGTATGGAAGACTGGTGACTGGCGTGGTAGAAAATTTTACCAACAATCAAGGAATATAGAGAAAACAAGATCAGAGTGCCCTATCAAGAGGAATCACACATGATTAGGTTTCTGTAAGGGGTAGGATGTGGGAAAAGGGATCAGGACAGCAAATCAGGAAATCTCAGGACTCTTTCTTCTGGGCCACCTAGTTTCTGCTGAGCCTTCAGGAACATCTTCACTGTTTCCGAAGTTGTACACTAAAGTTGCAAACTGTCAAGGCCTTTTGTTTAGGCTTCACAAAAGGACCTTCAGACTTAGAAAAGAATTTCTGTCTGCTTTAACTTTTTTGTTGGGGGAAAAATGGGTCATTAGACCACCGGAAGGAAAGAATAGTCCTAATATTAGGTTTATCTTGTGCTATTTCTAGTCAGTATTGGTGTGATGCCTCATAACTGCCTACTGCACAATCAGCAGAGAAATGTAGGTGCCGGAACTTAACTCCTCCATCAACACGGACATCACTCTTCTTTAAATGAAGAAACAGAGGGCCCGGTAAGTTCTCGCCTGAGTCAGGGAGTGAGAAAAGGGCAAAACCAGAATCCTCACAGGCAGTCTGGCTTGAGAACATACATGGCTAACACCTTCTGCCCCTAGGTGAGTTGACCATGTGCCACAGTGTGCCTTCTCCTCATCTTCCTCAGATCATGTCTCAGGAGTCAGCCATAGTTGGGACGGGGATGAGGGAGACTAAAGGGTTGCATGAGGGAGGCCTGGGTGGTGCTAGAAAAGTTTCGTATTTTCACCGTGTGTTGGTTATACGTATACATCTGCACATGACAAAAGAGCATTACACACATTTGTATCAGTGTTACTTGGCTAGTTTGGGTATTGTACTGTAGTTGTGCAAAAGGGAAGCACTGGGGAAACTGGGTAAAGGGTTCACAAGACGGCTCTGTATTATTTTTGTAACTTCCTATGAATCCATAATTATTTCTCAATAAAAAATGAAGCATGTATCTTAGGTATGCCTCAGATCAGCTAAAGACTTATCCTCTTTAAGACTGGCTTAAAGAGAGATCATCTTTGAAAGGCAAAACAATTTCTGCTCAGGGCAAGCAGAGCACAGAGCTGTGGGGAAGGCAAGGGCACCTGGGTAGGAGTGGTTGCAGGAGCTGAGCAAGCTCACCACTAGAAGAGTCAGGCGCTTTGCCGACTGCTCCAAGTGGGGCTGGAACCACATACAGTACTTCTGTCTTGTAGTGATTCCCAAAGGACTGGTGCCCAACCATCCACATAAGAAATGCTGGGAAGCGGGTGCAGTGGCTCATACCTGTAATCCCAGCATTTGGGAGGCTGAGGCGCTGTGGCAGGAGCATCTCCACAAGTTTGAGGCCAGCCTGGGCTACATAATGAGTTCAAGGACAGCCTGAACTACATAGCGAGACCCTGTCTCAAAAAACCAAACCCAAAACTGCACATCACCGGGGAGAGCTTTCAGTGAGCACAGAATCCTGTCCCGCCCTAGAGATTCCCACACCTACAGACTCTGACTCAGGAGGCCAAGGATAGGGTTCAGCAGTCTGTATTTTAAAAGCTCCCCAATTGATGTGTGGGTTTGAGAACCTTACATTAAGGAGCAGCTGATAAAGTGGATCTTTGATGGTGTCACGTGGGTCAGCCACCATAGAGACTGTACCCTAAGCCCTTGATTTTTATACGGCTGGTGTGTCTCAGAGCCATGGATTATATTTATATCCTATAAAAACATCCAAAGTATATATATCCTTGCCGAATGCCATGTATAAACAGTGAAACATTACACCGAATTACTTTTTCTTTAACATTACTGCTACCTGGTTATTTGCCAAATTCCTTATGATAGAAACGTACTTACAAGAACATAATTCTATTACATATGTTTTGGGATTCAAACACCATTAGGTACGCTGCTAAACTAAGAATGCTTTCTTTTGGCTGCGAGTAACACAATACCCATCAGTAACACAAATAACAGAAGTCTATTTGTCTCTTGTAGCAAGAAGTCCAGAAGCAGGCAGGTGTGGCTGGTGTCAGTCCCACAGCCTGGAAGGGTGCAGCTGACATTGCAACAGTCCTTTTGGCTGTTCCTTTGTGGTCACAGGTGACAGGTGCAGCTCTGGCCAGCCCACATTCAAGACTGGATGAAGGACAAGGGACTGGACACCGTTGTTCTGCCCCAGACTGCTGTCTCATGGCCACTTCTGGCTGCAAGAGAGTCAGGGAAATGGAGTATTTTGCTTTACAGTCTTCTGTGATTGAGGTAGGAGAGGAAAAAGGGGAGGGATTGGGTGTCAAATGAGCCAAACTACAGTGTCAGACCTAGTTTTCAAATTAAATGTTACCAAGTACTTGTTTAAATCCAGAGCAGCTGCTCAAATCCAAAGTAGTAAATCACCACAGAAAATATCGATAGGAAGATCAGACATAAAGATCTCCACTGTCCATAATGCTACACGGTTGTATTGGTCTTTCATTCTCTGTTGGAACTAATTCTAGTTGTTTAAGAACTTCTGTTCCTTCAATCAATTGCCTACATAGGAGAAAAAGCAAAAAACATAGTCATCAATTTCCATATTTACCTTACATTCCCAAATAGCTGAAGCTGTTACTTACATATTCAACTAACTTCAGTCACGAACCTCTTAGATCACTCTAGATTTGTCTGCCTGATCTCATCTGCAGTCCCTTCCCGCCTGCAGGCTGCCCGCTGCAGTAGCTCCCAGCTGAGCTGGCTTCTGCGCAACTGCTCTGGCACCTGCCCCAACCCTTCTCACTGCAGTCAGTTGGATCTTTTAGAAATGCAAATCTGATGTCACTTCGCTGCCCCACAGACTTGGGTCATTTCCCGTTATCCTATAGTAAAGACCGACACACTCCACCATGGACTCCAAGGCTCTGCATGCTCCTACCGCCCCTCAGGGGTGTCTTGCCACATGCTCCCAGTTGCTCTCTGTGCCAAACCAACTGGCTTCCATTACGGCAAGAGCCTTGCGCTCCCTCCCTGCCACAGCTGGGCCTTTCTCTTGCCCCCTCCCCTGTGCCTGGTCATCAATGGGCCTTCCTTCAGCTCTTAGTTCCATCCTTGTTTCCTCAGGGAAGTTTCCTAAGTCTCCCTATCAGGTCAAGTTTCCTCTCACCTTCAGAGCAGTTGAAACTTTACATTTATTTATGTGTATGCTACCTTAGTTAACTTCTGATTCTCCCATGAGGACAATGACAGCGCTTTGGCTTAAAGGTCAGTGGCTTTGGCACAAGGCCTGGCAGGCACTAGGCCCCTAACTGACATCCAGAGTTTATGAAGAAAAGCTCAAAGCCATGCTCATCTGGACCTCTGTGGACACTCACTGGCCATGAGTGGGAACTCTTTGAGGAATGTAGTTAGACTTTTGGTGATTCTTTCCATTAAAAGATGGTGGCATGGGGCAGCGAGATGGGCCTAGATACAGGACCAATCGATGCCTTCTGCCAGTGGCTGGGCTGGTGCATGAGCTAAGGGGAAGGGAGCAACTTCGTGATCCTACACAGGGGCATAGTCAGCACCAACACTCACCATGCCCCAGCCTTCTCTCCGTCTGCCTCTAGGCACTATGTTGCCATTTCAGTCAGGAGCCATGAGACAGAGTGCCATGGTTTGAATGCCCCAGCCTGACATCTCCTAGTGAAATATAATTGCTACTGTGATGTTTTAAAAGATGAGTGATACCTGTAAAAAGTGATTCATCAAGCAGAGCCCTCATGAATGATGAATGCCGAATTTGGAAGGAGTAGTTTAGTTATCTCTGGAATTCCAACCCCTTCTGCCCTCTTACTGGTTCTTGCTGTCTCCCATGTGCTTTCTGGTCATGTGACACCTTCCACCATGTTATAACATAGCACGAAGGCCCTCACCAGATACTGGCCCCATGCTCTTGGGCTTCACAGCCTCCAAAACCATGAACCAAATAAACCTGTGCTGTTTCTAAATTAGCCAGTCTGTAGCATTCTCTTATGGCAACAGCAAATGGACTACAACAGCAGCCCCCAAGCTTTCTGGCACCAGGGACCAGTTTTGTAGAAGATGATTTTTCCACGGAGCAGGGTGAGGGTGGGGCTGGAGGTGGGGACAGATGGATGATGTTGATACTGGTGATGCTTTCTGGATTATAGTCTCATAGGGAGCACACAATCTAGATCCCTCGCATGTGCAGTTCACAGTAGGGTTTGTGCTATGAAAATCTAATGGTGCCGCTGATCTGACAGGAGGCAAGGCTCAGGTGGAGATGCAAGCAATAGAGATGAAATTTTGTTCATTTTCCTCCTGCTCACCTCCTGCTGAGTGGCCTGCTTCCTACCAGTCCATGGTCCAGGGGTTGGGAACCCCTGGACTAAAACATAGCGTAGCACACTATGCGACAAACATAGCGACACACGCCAGGAAGCTTAAGAAATGACAGGGAAGAGGCAACCCCATAAATGGATCCCTGATGGACTTATATTTCACCTGGTTTAACTGGATTGTCTGGCTGTTATCTTACTTCCTTTCTGCATCTCCCTTAGTATTCTGTAATGTCCTGAATATTCCAGCTCAGCTTCAACCCAGCTTGGAAATTTGAGGGGACAATTGAGACCATACTTGGGCCAGAATTCCAGCTCCCCAGTTGAAGGGGAGCAGCGCCTTCCTCAGGCCAGAGTGGTGATAACACCATACGGCTCACTGTCACACAATTGCTGGGTGGTTTTGTTTTTTCAATGTCTTCCCTGATGTACTCAAAGCTCACCGAGGAGGAGGAGTTGAATGTACTCTAAGCTTCCCAAGGAGGAGTTGTGCCTCATTGTTCTTTCCCCAGCACTGAGCAGATTATAGGTATCTAATAAAGTTTTGGCTGAATTAGGAAGGTATCAGAAATGACAGGTGGAAAAATGATGCGGGGCCAGAAGTGGGAGACACGGATGCAGCAAAAGGCTGGGGCTGTATGTGCCTGCGGGAGCGGGTAGTGATGGAGGCATTAAAAATTTTAGAACAGTCATGTTTGTGTTCGTTTGGGAAAGGTCACTTTAATGAGATATAAAGGTTCACCAAGCAGTTGGTAGAAAGGGTAGATGATCAGCAAGGGGAGAGAAATGAGATTTAAATGATCCAAGAAAAGATGAGCGTTATTTGGGTTTAAATTGAATTCAAGAAAGCATTTTCAGAACCAGAATATAGTTTATTTAGTATGAAGGGAAACTGAAGATAATTCATTACTTTAGGTTATCAATCTATGAAGATAAAGTCATCCTTTAAAGATTATCTTTTGGATGCAAATCTACTTTCTACTTTTTCCGACCCAGAAATATCACAAAAAGCATTCACTAAGGGATTATTGTAGTTAAAATTAACACTGGTGCTGGGTGTGGTGGCACATGCCTGTAATTCCAGCTAATCAGGAGGCCAAGGCAGGAGGATTTCAAGTTCAAGGCCAGCGTGGGTAACTTAGTGAGACCCTGTCTCAAAAAATACAAAGGGCTGAGGTTGTGGCTTACTGGTAGAGGACATGAAGCACAAGGCACTGGGTTCAGTCCTCGGCTACACACACACACCCTGACATGGACGTGACATTCCTTCATGAAGTAAGAGTGAATATCCTTCTGGAGTGGCTGAAATAATATAATAGTTATCAGGAAAAAAAAACTAACACTTTATATTACTTCAAGAAGGCAAAATAAGTTCTACCTCATACTCGTTTCAACAATGAAACAGGAATATGAAGCATGGAAGTGGTGAGAAGTATATTCACCAATCTCAGGGCCACGTGCCTATAGGCACTTGGCTAATAATATTCTCATAATAACTATCAGTGAAGTTTCTCTAGTTAAAAAGGTTCAGTAAAAGAAAGTTATGTGTTAACACTGCTGGTTTTCATCAGTCTCATCACAGTGTTTGTGGACAGTGACCTCCCACTTTGACATCTAGCTACACCTACTATGCGAAGCGCCGTGGTATAACTTGCAGTGATTCAGAACTGGTATTATTCTTGGGGCTAAGGATAGACAGAGGGACAGATGGATACCTGGACAGATAGACAGCATTATCATGGCTGTGTCTAAATGGTTTCTGTGGCTTTACAGATAGTAAGCTTCTTACAGAATATTTATAATCATGCTTGTCCATATTTGTACCACTTTTGTTTATCCCTCTGTCATAGACTGCTCGTGTCAGACTCTCTGCAATGCTCAACCAAATCTTTGGGAATGACATTTTTACCACGTGAATACTATACATGCCCCCACAATGTACATACCCAAATGCCACGTATTTCTTGTCCAGATAGGGAGCTGCTTGTAGCGTGATATAGAACTGTGACCCGTTGCTGTGGCAGCCTTTGTTGACCATTCCAAGGACTCCTCTTTTATTATGAGGGATGGAAAAGTTTTCATCTAGGAAAGATAATAATCAGTTCAATAAAATATTTCTATTATCTCAATTGATTTTAACAGTGAGGAAGGAATAAGACGTCAGTAATAATCTCAAATATACATATCAATACACTTCAAATTGTAACTATCCTATTTTTTTCATATTACTTGCAAACATTCACATGGACTGTTAGAAGATATGCTGTAAAATCCTAGAACTATTGGAGTATTTGGTTCTAGTTTATCTTTACCACAGCTAAAAATAAGTGCTAAGAAAGTACTGGAAAAAGTATATACGTGGCTTGCCAATAAATATCAGAAAAACTTCTCTACCAATGTGATCATCAAAAATACTTCTTCTGAGTCTCAAACATATACAAATATTTCTTTTTTAAATAAAGGCAATTTTAAAAAAAAGCTTCCATCGGATGCCTGTAATCTCAGCACTCAAGAGGCTGAGGCAGGAGGCTCTCCATGAGTTCCAAGCCAGCCTGGGCTACAGTGAGCTCAGGGCCAGCCTAAACTACATAGCAAGACCCTGTCTCAAAAACCAAAAACATAAAACAAAAAACTTCCTTTGAGAAGTCTTTGCTTATAAATCCTATAAATATTTCCCTACTGTCATCTTCCACTTACCTCTGACAGTCCTGTATACGTGGATTCACTAGTTTACATGGTGTCTCCTCCCTCCTGGGGCTTGTCCCACTGTAGCCTTAGCTCCAAGCCTCCTAACACATTCACTTGCTTAGGTGTGGCCCTACATACTGATGGTAATGAAATTAATTTATGCTTAGCTTGACAAGCTTCAAATAAATCTTACTCTCAAACCTCATATGGATTGGCCAACATTTTGTGGCAAGCAACAGGTTTCTTTTAGTGTAAAATCTATTTTCAGTTTTGCCTCCAAGTTCAAATGCATGGAAAGAAGTGATGGGTTAGAAATTGAGGAAGACTTTTAACTCAGTAACTTTACAAAGTTCTGAGACTAACTGAGAAATATGAATATTAACTGTTAATAAGATTGTATTAAACTGTACTTGCTGACTGTTCCTATCATTTTGAGTTTCAAAACAAAGCAAACTAAGCAGTGAAGCTATACTAGTAGTAGTAGTTGCTTTTAGCTTATTAAATTAGAAGCTGAATAAAAACCTCCTAAATCCTATAAAATGCAACTGAAACATTTTTTATATCAATGAGTCTATATAATTACATCAGTACTCTATAGTCATGTCAGCGGAATGTAGAAATAAACTCATTTACGGAATAGAAATCTGCCCAACACAAAAATTTAGAGTTTTGGAAAAATAGTATTTATCGGGGGCTGGGGATTTAGGTCAACGGCAGAGCACCTGCCTAGCAAGTGTAAGGCCCTGAGTTCAATCCCCAGCGCTTCCTTAAAAAAATAGTATTTGTCAATGCTATTACATATTATGATTGATTTTTCTTCAATTCTATAAACAACAGGAAAGAAAATTTATAGCATTATAACATTTTTGCCAAAAATTCTGTGATTGTGGAAGAACTTTAAAAGTAGTGTAGTATGTATTATAAAATGCTACCTGTATGAAAGTCCATGTATAAAATAAATTTTATTTTTTATTGGTGTTACGGGCAATTGAATCCAACTTGCACTGAGCTACATCCTCAGCCCTATTTTATTTTTTTATTTTGAGACAAGGTCTCACTAAGTCAATAAGTTACCCAGCCTGGGCTCAAACTTGCAATCCTTCTGCCTCAGCCTCCCAGAGTGTTGGGATTACAGGCATGAGCTACCACACTTGGCTAAAATAATTTTTTTTTAAAGGGCTACAGCTGGGGGCTGGGGATTTAGTTCAGTGGTAGAGCACTTGCCTAGCAAGCGCAAGACCCTGAGTTCAATCCCCAGCATCCAAAAAACAAACCAAAAAAAAAAAAAGGGGGCTGCTGCCCACTCACTGCCTGAAGGTACCGCTTCAGGACCCGGATGAAACTCCTTAGAGAACAATATGAAAACCACTGATATGAAGGAACCGAAGAAAGTGTGTTTTTCAAAGGTATAGGTAAATTCTTGACTTACAAATTTCAAACGTACAATCTGAAAAATAATTGTGAGCAACTAAATGACTACATCACGGGCTGTGTAAGTGAGGAATGCCACTGCGGATGGTAGGGACCTGCGGCTGCGTGGCCCCTGCGTGGGCAGGGACAGCAGGGCCGAGGGCGGCGCTCAGTGGCGGTGCCACAACCAGCCTTCTGTGCTTCACTCTGAGGAAGCCGATGAAACAACGTGCGAGAGCAGCGCACGGCGCCCCCGGCAGTCCTGGTTGCAGGGGAGGCGGACGGTGGAGGGCCCCTTGAACCCATGAGTTCAAGTCTAAACTGGCCAACACAGCAAAAAAACAAAAGATGCTTTAATTTTTTAAATAAAATTATGTATAAGAAAGAATTCTGCTCTAAATAACTTTACAGACCTAAAGTGCTACAGGAGAGAGATCAATGTTCTCTTGTCTTGTTTCTCCGACTGGTTCTGTGATGTGTTCTCCTCCCTATAGCTCTCGATTTTACCAACTCCTCTTCTTTCTTTCCACCTCTTTATGGTTTACCCCAAGTTCCAATGGAACTCTAAACTTCAAAAGCCATACATTTAAAAAAATATTTATTGATATAAAGTTCCCTGGCTTTTATATAGTCAATTGTTGGTATATTTCACTCATCATTTCAAACACTAAATTAAGTTGCTTTACCCTCCTGTAACAACAAAAAATGGATCCCGTGGCATCCACAGGATTGTTGAGGGGTCCAAGGCTTTTTCGATTCACCTAATTAGGGAATAGCCCAAGTAGAAGATTTTACCCTCTTGGGCAAGGAGTGAGAACACTATGAGTAAAAAGGTCTGACCCGAGCCTGTTTGCCCCTGAGTGTTTCTGCCAGGGATAAAAGCATGAGTGGGAATCACCAGATACAACCCAACAGATGAAATTTGCCTGAGCAGGAAGAGAAGCTTTTTATTTAGAGCTGCTTTAAAAGTTTTGATTCACAATAAAGCAAAATGGTCTTTCTTCAAGTTAAAATAACCAGTTTATACAATAGTCTAATTAAATTATATATTATTTAGTTCATTTTAATTCATTAAGCTTAATTAGAATGAGCTTAGTGGTTTTGGTTAGCAAGCCTAAATTTAATTTTATTTATTTATTTATTTATTTTGGAGACAAGGTCTCGCTATATAGTTCGGGCTGGCCTTAAACTCGCTACACAGTCCACACTACCTTCAAACTTGCGGCAGTCCTACTTCCCCAGCCTCCCAAGTGCTGGGATTACAAGCATGTGCCACCATGCTGATTTACAAACTCTAAATTTTAATTTAAGCCCCTCTCTTACTCAAACTAACAGTTCCACAGGCCTTTACAGAACCATGCACATGTTCCTACATGTTCCTTATGCAGGAGTTTTTATCATCCAACCGTGCATCCCTCAGCACTAGTTCAGCCTTTCTCATTTTAACAGACAGGCCATTGCCTAGCAAGCTCAAGGCCCTGAGTTCGAGCCCCAGCACCAAAAAAAAAAAAAAAAGACAGGCTGGAAGGCACAGAATATCTATTGTCTCTGTTCTTATAAAATTAGTAAATATTAATGCACCCAATGCCTATACCCATGATTTCACCATGGGCAGCAAAACACATGCTTTTCTTACTATTTCCTTTTCATGTATTAATTAGAATACTTTTATAAAGAGATGTTTGTCGGGGCTGGGGATTTAGCTCAGTGATTAGAGTGCTTGCCTTGTAAGCACAAGGGCCTGAGTTCGATCCCTGGCACCACCAAAAAAAAAAAAAAAAAAAAAAGAGATGTTTGTCATCTACAGTTTGACACAGTTCACATAGAAAAGGCAGCATAAATGCTTGTTTCTTTCCCTATACTTACCAGTTTGGTTTTTTTGGTGGGGGGAGTGCTGGGAATCCAAACTCAGGGCCTTGCGCTTGCTAGCAAATGCTCTATACCACTGAGCTAAATCCCTAACCCCCACTTACCAGTTTTAAGATACTGAATTATTTTCCTACCATCCCCCCAAAGATAGTCAGTTAGGCTTTATTTTATAATATCACTATGAACTCATAGATTTAAAATGTTAGATGGGCTCTGATCAATTGCAATTCCTATTCTTTTTGAAGGTCAATTAATCCATCTGTGGTCAGTGAAAGACTTTTCAAATTGGCTCCTGGGTTCTTTTGTCATGACTCTAGTCATCTTTAATAGCACTCTTGTTATCTAATACTAGAACATGAGTTAGCTAACACACTGGGATTTGTCCTAAAATTATCTATCTCTAGGTAAGTAAAAATATATGTGTACAAAGCTGTTCTGGACTGGCCCACCATGCCTTCCCTCATCATCTTTAACTCCCATTTTTACAAAATATTTACCCCCAACACCCTCTTATTAGAGTTGTGAAACATCCACTCCTCTTAAATTTGAATAATCAACTAATATAGGACTGACAAAATTTAAAGATACATACCTTCAAATGTTGGCCCATAAATAGACTCTCCATCATTTCCTTTTCCAGCTACTATATCTGAGAAATATAAACAGGATTCCGAGGCCAGAAAGTTGAGAGTACCGTAATCATGAGAAAAAGGATGTTTTAAATTATGATTCCACTTGTACTGATGACTATAGTAAGTCACCTATTTGTTTAATATTTACAGCATGAAAATATTACTATAATAAGTTCAGCTATATTTTATAAATCATGTTTACTTCCATAATTCTATTTTGTCCTCATAATAACTCTCAATTATAGCGCAAACTTTTGGAATACTTAATTAAGTATTAATTACTGTTGTGGTCACAATTTAAAATAATAAGTGTTCACATAGATTCTGCTTACTTTACAAGTTATTCTATAGGCCATCTTGCTTTTCAGAAAAACAGAAAGATTAAATTCAGAGTATGAAATAGGAAGAATATGTTCTTTACTCTGTTTTGTTTTGCCTTGAAACAGGGCCTCCCTTTGTAGCTCAAGCTGGCCTTGAACACTTCTGTTGTAGCTCAGAGTGGGCTCAAATTCAAGACCGTCCAGCCTCAGCCCCTCAGGTCCTGACATTACAGGCATGCAGCACCACATCCCACAGTTAAGTGTGTTGTTACAGCATGAAGAAAAATAAGACAGCTATTATCAAGAAATCAACCAACAACAAGTGCTGGTGGGGCTGCGGGGAAAAAGGTACCTTTCTCCACTGTTTGTGGGAATGTAGACTAGTGCAACCCCTATGGAAATCAGTATGGAGACTCCTCAAAAAACTAAATCTAGAGGTTCTATTTGATCCAGCTATTCCTCTGCTTGGTATCTTCCCA
>PVJO010019349.1:0-34443 GCA_004026905.1 Hystrix cristata | reverse complement strand
GTTTTTTGTTTCCTGAAGTAGAATTGCACAGTGTGCAACATTGGCCTCAAACTCATCCTCCTGGCTCAGCCTCCCAAGTACGCTGGCATTAATAAGCACAAGCTATCACACTCAGCTGCATTTTTAAAATTTTGAAGCTATTGAATGTCTTGATGATTATTTCTGCATTGAATTATGTTGCAGGTCTGTAGTTCAGTTTATAGATCTTTAACATTGGGAATAATCATTCAAAGTTTCCATTAATTTTTTTGTGGATAACGAAATAGGTGTTCTAAGAAAGTTGATGTTATTGATCTTTTAGTTGCAGCTCGACATGGGTTACAAAGTCTTGGAAAAGTTGGTATTTCACGGCGTATGCCTCCACCTGCTAACCTCCCGAGTCTCAAAGCAGAAAACAAAGGCAACGATCCTAATGTGAATATTGTACCTAAAGATGGCACAGGATGGGCATCAAAACAAGAGCAGCATGAAGAAGAGAAGTGAGTCAAAGTCTATTAAAGAATGAACCCTTTTTTTGTAGGGAATTTGTTTGAGTACCTACTGTATGCTGAGTGAAGTGCTGCCTATATTACATGTGTTTTTTAAGTCTTTGATTATATAATCACTTTTAATTTTTCCTGAGTGGTCTAGTGGTATATTTGTTAAGGAAGAACATATGACAGAATTGCTAATCACAGCTTGGCTTATGTCATAGCATGTGTCATGCTCTCTCCTCTCCCATCCTTGCCAAATCAAGCCTTGTCTTTCTAATCAGTAGGAATTGGTTCAGTTACCTAAATTCTGTGATGCTAAGGATTTCTGTCTGCTGGTTCACTGTGTATCTGTATCACTGAAGCTATCCCTGGTGTATCGTGGGTGTTCAAACATTTACTGAGTAAGAAGAAATTTGGGATAGATTAGTAGCATCTGTCTTAATCATCATTCATTCAACAAATAACTTAGTTTTCTTTGTGTCAAGGAGTTTGCCACGCTCTTAGTTACTTCTTTGTTTTGTTTTGTTTATCGGTTTTTTGAGGGGGGCAGTTGTTCTTGCTAGGCAGGCACTCTATCACTGAGCTATACCTCCAACCCTAACCAGGCCCTTAACTAAGCTAGAAAGCCTAATAATTTTGAAAAATGAGATAAGGTATTGGAAACTCAGTGGGATTTTTTACCTGTATCTACTATCAGAATTTTATATGCTTGCTGTGGAGGTTTGCTTAGTAAATTTGACAACTTGTATAGAAGTTTACCATGGAGTAATTGTTCTCTGATTATCAGATATAGTAGAATTATTTTATAATAAAAAGTCACAGATTTGCGTGTACGAGAACTGTATTAACACTTCTTGAGTCTTACAACTATCTTTTCATTTTTAAGCATTACCACATTATAAGGATTGAGTAAAACTATAGACCCTTTTAAAATATCTTCTAGAGGACTAGATCAGACAGGTTGTTGTTCCCTATTTAAAATTACAGTAGTAAAGTAAGTACAATGGTGAACGTATTGACAGCCAGGTGGAGAACTTGCCTAGCCTTAGCCCCCAGCTGATGTGCTGATCTAGGCTGTATGTATGTATATACTTATGTTTCTCTTTGTGTTTTCAAAACACCATTCAGTAATAATCAATTTTTTAAATATTTTTAACCAAATGGGAAATGAGCAAAATTGTCATCTCATTGAGTTATTCAAAGGTAGAGATGAACGGGGACAAAAATAGCCAAATTCATTTAAAGGGATGTTGCAGAAGAAAACCTTTTACAGGAGATGTGTCTGAGTAAATACATACTCAAAATAAGTTGTACACAAATTTACCTTACATATAATAATTGATTTAATTCGATTTGATTTTACACATATAATACATGAAATAATGGATTCATATTTTTTTTAAGAGCACCAGAAGTGTCACCAGCACAGCCAAAACCTGGGGTTGCACCTCCCCCAGAAGTAGCACCTGCTCCTAAATCATGGGCCAGTAACAAGCAAGGTGGGCAAGGAGATGGTAAGTGGACATTAGCTGGGGAATCTGGTTAGGTTTGATGGTTACTGAGCAGCCATGCAGGAGATAAGGGGTAACTTTGGTTTGGTAGGTATAACAGTCATTGTCAAGGATATATTAAGATCCTTAAGAAGGATCTTCTTAAGAGAGTCTTTAAGGTAGTTCTTTTTTTTTTTTTTTAACATGTGTTCCCTTGCATGTCCAGACAAAGTTTGTATCTCTGACACATAGAAGTATCCAGATGTTGTATAGATTGTTAGAAACTGGATTCATTTCCTGTGTGTTCCTCAAACTCTTCTGTTTCCAACATGCTGTCAGGATTTCTTGGTTGGAGAGGAGTTTAAAGCTACTCTGCAGCCATAGAGCAGGAGCTGTGACATTCCCCTGCCCAACAGATTTTAATTTTCCCACTTGCAAAAAAAAAAGTCTGTCTATAAAATAGAATTCTACAGGAGAATCAGTCCAGGCCCTCAAGCTAATAAAATTAGCTCTTTGCAGTTTTTTAGAATGATAAAAATAGGCAAGTAAGTGAATGAGTGAATAGTAACATGTTAATTAGTTTCTCAGTAAATTAAAAGATGTAAATTAAATGTAGACATTTTAGCCTTACCTTGATACTTAGCAGTGTTTATTCATAAAAGTCTTTGAAAGACTATAAAAGTCAAAATTTTATTCATAAAAGTAATACAATTTAACATGTTCACAATGGAGCTATAATTCTTGTGTGTCTGCCGGACAGCTCTGATTTAATGAAATTGTTGATTTTGTAGTAATTTTTTAATTACTACAAAATCAACAGTATTTGAACAGTATTATTTATATTTTGGCAGTAATTATTCAAATTCCAGCAACTAAGTAGATTCAGCCCATTTATAGACTTTATTAATTTTATTAGTAGACTGGTAAAAGTGATTAGATCCATCTGTGCCACCAATGGTACAAGCCTTGTGATGGAAAGCTGGTGGAAATGTGAAGGTTTTAGCAAAGAAATTTGGAAGAAGTGAAACTCTCCTTACTTGCCCACTTATCTTACATGAGTCCTCTGGAATGTGACAGGCAGGTTCCTTTCTTAGATTTTTATCTCCTCATGGCTGTTCATTAACTTTCCAAAGGATTCAAGATAAATTTTAAAGTTTTATGGATGTGAATGGTCTTTGAAATGCAGAACAATTTATCAGAAGGAAGCAAAAAGTTCTATCCTGGGAGGGTTGTTTGAATTATCTTCAGTATAAAACTTACCTTTAATTTTTTTCTTTTAACATCTGTAGGAATCCAGGTGAATAGTCAATTTCAGCAGGAATTTCCTAGCTTGCAGGCAGCTGGGGATCAGGAAAAAAAAGAAAAGGAAGCAAATGATGACAACTATGGGCCTGGACCCAGTTTACGCCCACCAAGTAAGAGTACAGAATTTCTATTTAATGAAACTACAGAAAGAGAGATACTTTATCTTGTGATATAATGTTTGTTTGGTTTTTGTGTATGTGACTTGTCTAGTTTGAAAAGACTAGTATAGTATTCACTGCTACTCAGACAGATGTGATTTTTGTGTCAACAGTACTGTTATAATTAGAGAATTTGTCACGCATGTATAATCTAAATCAAAATCTCCACTTTACTAAGATGCCCAGGTGACTTCTGTATACATTAATATGTGGCCTTTTTTATAGTAACAAAAGTTTTTGAGCAAACTTAACCAATGTTCAACTATGTATTTATAAATTATGTAAATATAAATTATGTAGATATATCTATTTACAATTCCTTGCTTTCTGAACTCAAACTGAGGAACAAATTTTGCTTTACATTATAAAACATAACATATTACATCTTACATTTCTTTTGGCTTAAGTCAAATCTGAATAAATTCTTTTATTTTTTAATCTTTGTAATGTAGCTAATGAATTTCTATTAGGAGTAGTTGTATCAGCTCCACTTTTTTCCTTTTCAATTGAATTTTCACCAGTTATTTATTGCTGCATGACAAATTTAGCAATGCAAAACAATAAACCAAATTGAATTTATGTTGTTTCACAATAAGCGACAGTTAAGATCCAAGAGCACCTTATTTAGAAATTGCGGCTAAGATACCAGTACAGGCTGCAGTGAAGCATCATCGGAGGTTTTCTTGACTGGGGCTGCTCACAGTACAGCTTCCCCAAAATAAGTGATGAGAAAAAGAGACAGATGGACATTGCCTACCCAAGAAAAACCTAGTCTTTTTTTGGGGGGGTGGGGAGTGGTGCTGGGGATTAAACTCAGGGGCCTTGTACTTACTAGTCAAGCACTCTACCACTGAGCTAAATCTCCAACCCAAAAACCAGGTCTTTTGGAAAAGATCTAATCTGGAAAAGGACATGCCATCTCTTCGACTCTGTTCCACAAGTTGTGTAGACCAACTTTTGGTATACTAGAGGAAGGGCGCTACAAAGGGTGTGAATACCAGGAGAGAGACACCATTCTGGCCATCTTGGAGACTGGCTACAAGAGTATTCTTGCAAAACGACGTGGTGGTTTATTTGGTTAAGGGTAGTAAAACCAGATAATGGTCACTAAATCTGTCCACTTGGGCACGTGTAACTAGGAATACTTGACAGAAAGCCAGTGAATGGGAACTTCACTGTCAAGCATTGTAGATTGTAGAAACTCCTATTTCCTTAGGAAGGAGTTCCTTATCCTGAACCATGATTATCTGACACCGTAGGCCAAGTGCTAATGGTCATTTTACTCTGTATCAGATATTGATAAGCTTCATAAAGAAGTTCTAATATTTTCTTCCCCCACCCCTATATTTGCTTGTGATAACACCTCTGAGGTATAGTCGGTCTGCTTTGGAAGTTACTGCTCTAAACTATCTCTACACCTCGAAAGCATTAGTGAGGTTCATATTAGACTGTCCCTGCTCCTTCACTCTACTTATTTGGTTATATTTTCTTAAAATGTGTCTAAAATTGATTTCATTGTTCCATCTTGTTTTTTTAACTCCTTTTTTCTCTCTCCATATCAGATGTTGCATGTTGGAGAGATGGTGGTAAATCTGCTGGCCCACCTTCCTCATCCGATCAGGATGAAAAGCTCCTTGGCCAGGATGAAAACACAACTATAACATCAGAACAAAGTGACATCCTCAAAGTGGTGGAAAAAAGGATAGCTTGTGGTCCTCCACAGGCTAAACTGAATGGACAGCAACCTGCTCTTGCTTCCCAATATAGAGCTATGATGCCTCCTTATGTGAGTATTGTTACATAAGCAAGCAGTCAAATAAGAGTTCTTTGATCTGGGATCCAAGGAGAGAATTTGAGTGGGGGCAAGTTTAGGCCTTTATTTCCATTAACATCTCACTAAAAATTAGCATTTTCTATGATAGTGACAATAGGAAACAAATCACAAAAATATCATCAGCAGTGTTATTAATAGAGATCGTAGGTACTTTATATCATTATACTCAAGATTACTTCAAAATAGTTACAGACCCGTAGGTAAACCTCTTATTTAATGATTTTATAAAGAAGTACAGGGCTGGGGATTTAGCCCAGTGGTTAGAGTGCTCGCCTCGCAAGCACAAGGCCCTGAGTTCGATCCCCGATACCAAAAAAAACAAAACAACAAGAAGTACATTGCCATGTGACAAATTTGTTAAATGTTGTGATAATAGAATTTTAGTGTAACTGTTATTTGTGTTACTATTTTATTTTATAAATTTAAAATATTTTGCCCAGAAGAGGTCCATAGGATTTACCAAATTGCTGAAAGCACATAAAAGGTTAAGAATATAGACTTGAGCCAGGAGTGCTGGTGCACACCTGTAATCCCAGCATTCGGGAGGCTCATGCAGGAGGATTGCCACAAATTTGAGGCCAGCTTGGGCTACAAAGCAAGACCCTATCAAAAAAAAAAAATAGTATTCACTTTAATTCTAAAGATTTTTAATTAGCGTGCTTTTAATTTTTTGTTAACTTTTCACTATGGGAAATTGTAAACATCTACAAAAATAAAGATAATAGCACAGTAAATGCCTTTGTTTTCCCACACTTTCAAATTATTGACGTAAACCCTAAAGACTTCGGAGAAAGTGTACAATGCTACTATTACATCAAAAAGAAAACATAATTCTTTAATATCCTCAAATATCATGTCAGTTTTCCAAATTCAGTCTTACGGTTAGGATCCAGGCAATATCCTTTCCTCAATATTCTTGTTATCTATTGTTACCTCCATCTCTTAGTTTCTCTGAATTTTATGTGTTAAAATTTGTTACTATTCTGTGGTGTTTTTTAGAATTCACATTTTGCTGGTTCCACCTTCGTAATTTTAATATGTAGTTCTGGTTCCTGTTTTTCCTATAGACTAGTAGTTAGATTTAGTGTCCTTGTTCTTTTGTTTGCTTTAGCCTACTATGAAGTTATGTCCAGGCTACATGTTCCTGGGTAAATAAATTTACATTTTACAAAGCTGCATTCATTACTCATAGGGAAGAAAAATTTAGATTATATTTATTTGTTTTTTGGTTTGTTTGAGACAGGGTCTCACTATGTAGTTCAGGTTGGCCTTGAACTCGTGGCAATTCTCCTGCCTCTGCCTCCCAAGTGCTGGGATTACAGGCATGTGCCACCACACCCAGCTACTTTGTGGTTTAATTTCTAAGTATTCACATTCTTAATATCCATTGTACTTTCTGTTCCTTTGCTTTTTTTTTTTTTTTTTTTTTTTTTTTTGTGGTGCTGGGGATCGAACTCAGGCCCTTGTGCTTGCAAGGCAAGCACTCTAATCACTGAGCTAAATCCCCAGCCCCTATTTTTTAACCATTCTAGAGTAGTAGAGGGAAATAATTTAATACAGTTACTTGTCTTTTTTGTTAGCTTTTCCATTGCTGGTGCAAACCACCCAACATCCACATTATAAAGGAGAACTTTAATTTAGCTCATGGTTTCAGGGGCTCCAAGGCAGAAACATGGCTAAAGGGTATGGCAGAGCAAACCTGCTTGTTTTTTGGCAGCTAGGAAGGAGGAGAGCACAAGGGCAAAGTACTGGAAAGAGGGGCTAGGGATTTAGTTAGAGTGCTTGCCTTGCAAGCACAAGGCCCTAAGTTCTATTCCCAGCACCAAAAAAAAAAAAAATGTATCGGAAAGAGATATAACCCTCCAAAGACAACCCGCAGTGACCCAACTCCTGCTCGACCCTGCCTTCTTATAGCACATTTAGCTTCAGACATCAGTGGGTTAATCTCTTGATGATTATAACACTACTGTGATTCAGTCACCTCTGCAAGTGTCCTGTAATTCATCAAGATGACAATTAAGCTTAATCAGGATACTTGTTAAAATATGTTCTAGAGGCTTATGATATAACCCGGTGGTGCTTGGTGGTGCTTGTGTGAGCTTGGCAGACACAAGGCCCTGAGCTCCATCCCCAACACTATTACATATAATCTCCTGAAAAGAAATTTTGGAGTATAATAAACATCTTACATACTGATCTGTTCTTGAAAAATTATTTATATTCAACTAGTTGTCTCCTGTTGATTTTCAGATTGTACTTGCAGAAACTCCTGAACTACTTCTAGGTGCGGGGGTAGGGTGAGACAAGAGAAAATGGGTTTCCTTCCCATTTTCGTGAATGATTTTATTTCAATGAAGTGTTCTACTAATTATAAAGAGATTCTTTTTTTTAATAAAGAATATTCTTTAAACCACTAATCTTTATATTATTGGGAATTTAAAATTTGTTTCTACAATTAATTTTGTGGCAAATTTTTAAATTTATGGCCACATAAATTTAGTCTTTGTATCTGAATGATTAGAAGGCTCTAATGTAACTTTACCTATGAATATTTTCTTCCAGTACTACATGTACTAACTTTTTAAAGTATGATATAACCAAAAATTCTCTAGACTACTCTCCCCACAAAAAGCTTCTCTGGTTGAGTTTCACCTCCAACTGAAATTAACTTTGCTCCAGCTCTACCAGGGAGAAAAATTCTTCAAACAGCATAATCATATATACATAGCCTTTCTTCAAGTGTAAGGTAATGTACTCATTTAAGTTTAGAAAAACTAATCTTCTATTTCATGATACAAAGTATTAAGTATTTAATACAGTTTTATATTATTAACATAAATTGAGCTGGACTTACTCAGCTACTAAGTAGCCAGGTAGTCAGTGATACCTCTTCCTTTCCAGATCATAGTATTAAGATAGGTCACGTCATCATTGACCTATCTTATATCATCTCTTCTAAGGTTAGCTTCTCAAAGCCAAATTCGCACAGATCACATCATCTAGACTGTTAAGGGGGCTCAGTTTATAATTATCAATCTATGCAGTGGCTTAGATTATCAGTCTTCTTTTCGTTCCTTCCTTCTAGAAAATCTCCAAGTAATTCCCTCCTTCACTCCTGCCTCAGTTCTTTGGGTTATGAACTATTCATTACTTTGAACTGACTTCCTCTTCATTTGTAAATCCACTTCCAATTAGTCAACTCCTGTTTTAGCATCTAGGCTCATGTTATGTCCCATTCAAGTATTCTTACTTTGTTAAGGCTTTGCAGTTTTCTGGGGTGTATGTATTTTTACATGCTGGCTTTTTAAGTTTCTCATGTCATTGTACAATCACTTTTTTATGTCATTTTACTAACAGGATATAGAAGTTCTTTGTATGGTATACCCTAGTTACTCTGTAAAAACTTGATAAAGGCAGTGGTCTTGCAAATATCTGTACCAGCAGATAATAATACTGTCTATTTTAATCATTTATTTTATACATTATTTCCAGCCTTATCAAGTTGATTTTGGGGGGGGGGCTATAGCCAGGTTGCTAAGTTTTTTTGTTTCCTCCATTCAGATGTTTCAACAGTATCCAAGGATGGCATATCCTCCTCTGCATGGTCCAATGAGGTTCCCACCTTCTTTATCTGAAACAAACAAGTAAGGCTATCAAACAGTTAAAGTTAAAAAGGAATATATAGGCTCATAAATATTTTCCTGAATGTTAAGTGAATTATGATGATGGAATCATTTTTCTAATCTCATGTTACAATTGCCACTAACATGTAATTGGCTAGCCCTAACGAGACAGAACAAAAATACTTTATTCTTTTAAAAAATTGACATAAAATTTGAAAAAAGGAAACCATGATCTTAACATTGATAACCTTTTTTCTCCCTTTTTCCTTTCGTGATGTTAATCAGTCCCAAGTCTCTTTTCTCTGAGTAAGGTTTGAGCTTCCTCTTAAATAATGGTTTTTTTAAAAGTTGTATATTTTGAAATCCATTTTAATCATATTTTTTAGCATACATTTTATTTTAAATCTTTAAGATTTTCTTTTAAACGCATCTTAGCCATTAAATATATAAGAATTACATAGTGCATTCCTGTTTATCAACGTTAATTTCTTTATACCTATGCCATTGCGAGACATTGCATATGCCTTGATGTGAACTAAATTCCAGTCTTTTAATATTGTCCGTGTGTAATATCACTGAAGTTTTATATCTTTTCCCACCATGACCTCTTACTAGAGGCCCTCGAGGAAGAGGCCCTCCTCCTTCCTGGGCCTCTGAGCCTGAACGCCCATCCATCCTCAGCGCATCAGAACTGAAGGAACTTGATAAATTTGATAACCTTGATGCTGAAGCTGATGAAGGTTGGGCAGGTAAGAGACAAAATTAGTTCAGCACTCTAAAATTTTAGATGCTTGTAAGCAGTCAACCTGAGTCTGCCTTAATTTAACAGGTGCTCAGATGGAAGTAGATTATACAGAACAGCTTAATTTCAGTGATGATGATGAACAAGGAAGTACTAGTCCTAAAGAGAATAGCAAGTAAGTTGTCTTAATATTTTTTTTACTAATAGCAGTATAAATTTGTTTATAGAACATTAGGTATTTATGCAGAGCAGCTTTGTAGACATTTATTCCTTTTTTATAGAATTTCTTTTATACAATTTCTGTAGACATTTTTTACTGAATTAGGGGGTTAATTAATGGGCCAAATTAATGCAGTACAGCTAATCAGGGAATTAAACAGGTATTTCTCAAGTACATTTTTGAAAAAATATGTTTAGATGCTTGACATCTAATTAGAGATATTTTAAGGGCAGTATCACAAACCACTATGAATTGGTACATGCTTGACTGGCTCCATTTTTACAGAATCGGAGAATAAGTTTTGGATTACTAAGGGTGCTTCAAGTCCTTAATTTTGTTAACCGTAACAGGATCAGGACCTTGGAAAACAGGAGATTCGCGTGCCCATATTGGTATAGTTTCTCCACCATAGCTTCATGATGCACTGGAATTTCATCATTTGTGAGATGGCTGTGATTTGTTGAGATTTTTTTTAAAAAACTAGTGTCGTTCGATACATCTTTTTCATTAAATCAATAAGTTAGAATGCAGTTAAATAATGCACTTAGTGTTACTTCATTTCGTTTATATGAGATTTGTTTCCTGGGAGGGACAGAAAATGATAGGTTTATATTCCTTTGTCAAGTGTGTTGAAATCTGGCAGCTGCTGTGCTGCACTTTGTGCCTTTTGATAATATGGGCAAGCCTAGTGTCCAGCCCATACCGGATACCTAGTGTGTACTTATTCAATGCCTGGGTTAGCGTTACAATCTGTCCACTTTCCTTTGCGTTTTGATTCTTCAGTGAGGATCAGACCACAAAAGCTTCTGAAAACACTGAAAACCGAAAAGAGGCTGATGAGGTTAGCAACACTAAATCATCTTCTCAGACACCTGCACAGCCATCAGCAGCAAAAGTTCCCTATGGGAAGGGTCCTGCATCAAATCAGGTTTGTTGGGTTCATTGAGAATCTTCTGGTTGCTGATACTGTGGATCAGTTAATCTCAAAGAGTTAGGCAGGGACTCAGAAAAGGGAAAGTACGTATTTTTTAAGTAGCCCTGAATTGTTACAGTTATTTTTACCACACACTAACAGGAATTGTCAATACAATAGCTAAACTTACCAAGCACAAACTAGAATTTCTCCTTTTATTTCTCTGTAATAGGGCCATCATGTCAAAGTAGAGTGATAATGTTGTTTTTCTGAAGTAAAATGAACATTTTGGAAGTCCTTGGTCATTTACGGAATGCTTTATAATTCCTAGTTAGTCCCTGTGTGTGAAATAGTACACTGGCTTTGCAGAGAATCACACTTAAGTAAGCTTCTTATGAAGTCATTCTTATTAGTCATTTTGAAGAATATTGTGAAAGAAGAGAAATAAGTGAGCAAAAGGCATACTTGATCTGACATCTGAGATGCTAACAGTTTGCATTACAAACTGAGAAAGAAGGGCTACAGTTAAGAGAGCCCACCTACCTGTCGTTAAAGACATGTAATATAGTCAGCATGGCTTTCAGAACATGTCCAGTCAGAAACCTAAAAGGAGATCTCTTTGAAAGGGGGTAAAGGCTGGTAAGTAACAGTAAAATACATCGTGGAAAGTCATGCAATAGAACGCACATAGTGAATTCTTAGAGAATACACTCAAGGGCAGAAGGCTTTGCAAAGGAGTTGATTAGCCAGTAAACAGACAGAGCTATTCCAAGTACTGAGAACATGCACAAAGTAGAGAAGTATGGGAAAACAAGGCACTTTGAAGAAATCCTAAGTAGTTTGGTCTGGGAGATAGGAGAACTATGTAAGAGATTTTGTCGTAACTGGGGATCTAACTCAGTAGTAACATACTTACTTACCATGTACAAGGCCTCTTAGTTCAATCCCTAACACCAGGAAAAAAAGAACTATTTGTGAAGTTTTATATACTGTATGAAGGAGTTTAGGTTGTATTGAGTGTTGATGAACCATTGAGGAATAAATTAATGAATTTTAATTGGAAAATAATTTTTCAAATAATATTTTAATGAAATTACTGTTTTTGTGTGACTTTTTACTTATTGATATAATGGAGAATGTAAATTTCTTAAAGAATAGAGGACTATAAAGAACATACTGTATCTTGATTTTTTTTTTTTTTTGGTTTGATACTGGTGTATACATCAACACATGAATATTGAAGTACAACCTTTCCCCAGTCAGATTTCCTGAGTCAGAATTCCAGAACTGCTACTAAAATTCTATTTGCAACATTTATTTGAGATTATAACCTTATTGATACAACAGAGTGATTCTTTAGAAAGTGATTGTGTAGTGAGCAGTGTGCTTTTATTAAATAAGAATAAAACACAGATGAGTTTACTTTTAGCAATTTTATTGTCTCATTAAGAAAATGAGTTCAGTATATTCATTACAATTCAGTACATTCAGAAATACTTCTAGGAGATGCCTTTTTTCCTGTTTAATAATTTTTTAATAATCCTTTCTTTATAATAGGAACGTGGACCATCTTCACACCTGCCACCACCTCCAAAGTTGCTTGCGCAGCAGGTAAATTTTTACTAAGTACTAGTTTATGGTATATGTATTATTTGTTTTTTGATGGAAAGGTGCTTTGTATTTTTATGACTTTTGTCGAAATAGTTTTTTACCTTGAGACTCTTGCATATTTTCCTACATCCTTACCATCTTTATTCTCAGCTGACTAGTATATTCCTGATTTCATTAAGGAAATCAGAAGCACTGGGAGATGACTATGTATTTGTTTTTCCCATTTCAGTGCCTATGTACTCTGACTTCCTGTTGTCATGGCTATTCAGAACAGCACTTTTGCTCATTCCCTGGATTCCATCCTCCGTCACTATAATGTTACGTCTCATCTTTTCATCTCCTACTGTACCTATGAAAATGTTATTATCAAAGTCAGTGACAACTTTCACCTTGATAAATTAAATTCTCAATTATTTCTTCGGTTTTAAAACTTTTTTTTAAATTACCCTGAAACATCACAGTATTTTCTTTATTACTTTTAGATCTTCTCTACATTTGGATTTGGGGGCCTTAGACGTGTGTTCTCAACCATTTTTTTCTTTATAACTTTCCCTTAGGTAGTCTCTTCCACATGCTAGTAACATTCTGATGTGTATATCTCTACCCCTAAAATAGCTCCCTCGACTTTCATAGTCATACAATCAACACTCAATTCTGTATCTCCACTTGGATATCTGACAGGTACCTCATAAATACATGTGCAAACCGTAACACACCCCCACTCTCACACAGTGCTGCTGCTTTGTCTTCCCCATCTCAGGTAATGACGTTTTCATTATTATTCACGTATTTGCTTAGGCCAAACCTCAGAGTTAGTCTTTTCTTGTTTTTTACTCTACACCGAGCTCTATCAACAAATTCTGTCACCTCCACTTTCAAAATTTCTTCATATACTTACTAGCTAGTACTCATTTGAACTATTGTTTTGGTGTTTTTTGTTTTGTTTTGTTTTGTTTTAGGTTTTGCTTAGTTTGGTTTGGTTTGGTTTTGCAGTATTGGGGATTGAACCCAGTGGCTTCTCAGTGAGCTATATCCTTAGCCTTTTTTAAATTTTGAGACAGGGTCTTACTAAGTCACCCAGGCTGGGATTAAATTTGAAATCCTTCTGCCTCAGCTTCCAGAGGGTAGGATTATAGGAGTGTGCCACCATATCTGGCTACAGTAGATTCTTACTTAACAGGTCTTGCTTTCCTCTTAAGTTACCTCACTCACCTGCCCCTTTCATTCAGAATTCTCTTATGATAGCTGTGATCTATACAATATATGTAATATATATATATATATGTGTATATATATATATATATATATATATTTTACATCGATCATAGTTGATCAGGTATTTCCATCACCTTTCAGGTCCCTGTCTGTTTTTCTGCTGTTTCTCTGTCCTGCTGCACACACTTAATTGCTGTTCTTTTTTATTCCTTCCTCAGGACTTTTTACTTGCTCTTTGCTCTTAACTAGAAGACTTTTCCTGAGGTCCATCTTCTGATCCAATTCTCTGCTCAGAGATTACAGCAAGGCCTTTCCTGAGCACCCTGTTAGAATAGCTGCATACAGCATCACCGTCCTCTCCACCATCCTGTCTCCTCTTAACCACTGAATGGTCTTTGTAGCTCTTCTTTATACATAGAAGCTAAAACTAAACCATTTAGAAGAAAATCACCATGAACTTGAATCTAAAAAGGTTTCTTGAGTAAGACTCAAAAAATATTTGGTTTGGTCCACCGGGTTTTGAAAAACATGCCCCCAAGATGCAAATATTTGTTACAGAAAAGATTTCTAACTCATCTGACAAAAGACTTCACTGGGCTGAATTAAGCATCTTACAGTTTAATAATACAAATAGCACAGTGAAATCATTTGATTTTTTTTTTTTTTTTTTTTTTTTTGGTGCTGGAAATCAAACTCAAGGCCTTGCACTTGCAAGGCAAGCACTATAATCACTGAGCTAAATCCCCAACCCCTGATTTGGACTTTTAACTTCAGAAAATACTTGAAAGGCCAGTGAGCACATGGAAAAATATTCAGTATCTTTAGTCACAAGGAAATGCAAATTAATTTTTCTGTATACCCATCTTTGCCATTTCTTGGCAAAGATATAGAGCAGCTGGCATCCTTATAAATTGCTTCTGGGTCTGTAATTCCTTGTAACCATTTCGAAAAACAGTTTGGGAATTTCTTATAAAACGAAGCATGTATGATGTTGGGTTTTTCACTCCTGTTTGTTCCGGAGAAATAAAAACAATTATTTATACGTTCATAGCTATTTTTAGTTTAAAAGCCGGAGACAATACGCATGTCCATCGAAGACGAAATGATGTACCTATTAGTGGAATACTGTTCCAGCAGTGGAACACATCAGTAATATACAAAGTAACTTCAAAACCATTACACTGAACAAAAGAAGCTGGGCACAAAAGAGACTAGATTTAGGCATCTATGTGAAATTCTAGGACAAGCAAAACTACTCAAAGTTAGAGTTAATAGTGCTTGGGGGTCGTGGGAGTAATAGAAAGGTTCTGTTTCCTTTTGCAGGGAGGGTGCTGAGGATCAAACTTGTGGCCTTGAGCTTGGTAGGCAAACACTGTACCACTGAGCCAAATCCCAAATCCCAGGTTCTATTTCTTGATTAGAGCAGTGATTTATTAGACATTTATCCAGGCATCAAACTACATTTAAAATTTGTGCATTGCATTTTATATAAATTATACTTTGGTAAAGTTTTTTTAAGTTTATTTACTGAGTAAATTAGGTACTTTTATGTAATTATTTTGCTTTTCAACTTGTCTCTGAGCTATAGGTAAAAAACTGCATCAGAGAAAATAAGTGGTTTTTATAAGACAGTGCTGTTGATAAATGAGAGTCTGCATTTACTTCTTTTGAAAACATTCAGGGGCTGGAGATTTATTTAGCTCAGTGGTTGGAGTGTTTGCTTTGCAAGCACAAGGCCCTGAGTTCGATCCTCAGCACCCCCCCAAAACAAGCAATTCAGCCCAGTGTTTTTTATCACACCTTTATTTTATTTTTTTGTAAGGGCTTTAACTGGGTTATATGTCTTTTAAAGTTTACTTACCCTATGAGCTTTTAAAATAAGTATATTTAAAAAGTTTTTTTCTTTATGTTTCAGCCCTTTATATGTGTTTTGTCCTGTATTGTTCATCATAATTATTGGCAGTGAGTTTAAACTATAAATCATTGTTTTATAATTAATAAAAGTTATTCAGACTAGCATCTTTTGGTCTAAATATACAGTTCTTACTACCCACGTTGATTTCTAGGAATTCTTCAATGTGTCATAAGCACACTGTCTCCATCTCCCTCTTTTAGTTGCTTTGGCTTTGTCCTTCCTTGTTGTTCTTTCAATTTCTCGGGGCTCACCTGCTGCTACTTTGTGTATTTTGGGCCCCCTTTTCTCCCTCTAAGGCATTTAGTCTCTGGCTCCTACTGCTAAAGTACTCACATTCTAAATGTCCTTTGTTTCCTTTTTCTCTAAATTTAGATTTTGAGATTTGGTATTGTGTTTTTTATGTAGTTCAATAAATACTAAGTGAGCAGTTGTATCAGGCACAGTAGGTACATGCTCAGTCAGTAGTGGATAGCCTAATTAAGCTCATCTTAATTGGATGTTTTCTAGACTTACTGGTCTTCCCTGTTATTTTTCTGATGTATTTTCCCTCTTTTCCCTACCAGTCCATGCCTGTGATCCCTGGAGTGTCAGAAATAGTTTCATCCTTGTCTAATAACTTAATGTTTCAGCATCCTCCTCCAGATCGACAAGGAATGCCTGGACGATCAGGCTCTTTTCCTCCCAAGCAGCAAGTACCTGATGAAGATGAAATATGGAAGCAAAGACGAAGGCAACAGTCTGAAATTTCTGCAGCAGTGGAACGTGCTCGTAAACGACGTGAAGAGGAAGAGCGAAGGATGGAAGAACAGAGGAAGGCAGCATGTGCAGAGAAACTGAAGCGATTGGATGAGAAGCTTGGCATCGTGGAAAAACAACCATCACCAGAAGAAATCAGGGAGAGAGAGAGAGAAAAAGAACGGGAGCGTGAGAAAGAACTTGAAAAGGAGCAAGAACAGGAGCTAGAGAAGGAGAGGGAAAGGGAAAGGCAACAGGAAAAGGAAAAAGAGCTGGAGAAAGAACAAGAAAAACAAAGAGAAATGGAGAAGGAAAGAAAGCAAGAGAAAGAGAAAGAATTAGAACGACAGAGGGAAAAGGAAAAAGAACTACAAAAGGTGAAAGAACAGGAGAAAGAATGTGATTTGAAGGAAAGGGAGCAAGTGGAGGAAAAAATAGAACCCAAAGAACCTATTTTAGAGTCTGTGGCAGAAAAACAAGAAAGTGAAAACAGCTGTAGTAAAGGTATTTGCCTTGTTCATGCTTATATAAACTTTACAAGGGGTTTCATGTTATTTACATTGTGGCCATATTTTTACTATAAATTGAAATCAGAAATGACTGTTTTGAGATAGAATTTTCAGTACAACATACAGGCTAGAAGCATGTTTTTCTAAATTGACCTGTGAACAAACATGTGTGAGTGTTTCTCAGCATATTAGATAAACTTCAATTCTGTTTTATCTGCAAAATTTTAATTGGCTTCATAGTCCCATATACTTTTCCTTTGCCTAGTTTTTCCTTAATTCGACATACTTAAACAAAATTTCTTTTTTTCTCTTACATTCATACCTCTGAAGCTGAACTAGAATATACCTTATAGGAATTTTTGGATTGTCATAATTAAATGACCATCAGCTCGTAGGTTCAGATTCGTTTTTCTGATAATACAAATATACAAACTTCTGACTGTCGTGTTTCTTCTTGGTAACCTACTTTAAAGACTGTAGGGTATATTTTTACTTTTTCCTACTTAGCCCAACCTAGCTCTGCAGAGCCCATTTTTTTCCTTACTCTTCTGTTTTCTTACCTTTAATAAATGTGAAACTTTACCACCGTTAAAAATATGTATATGTATACACAGAGTCCCCCAGGAAAATGTATACACGTTTCAGCAGTTCACTGTACTAATAAATGTCTAGAAGCTAATGGCCATCACTTTGAGCACCTCTTGTAATTGTAGAGGCCGAAAGGAAACTTGTGTTAATCTCATGATGTCTCAGTAAATTTAGTATTAAAATATGTATACAAGTTTTTCTTTTCCTGATGTATACATATTTTGGGCAGACTCTGTATACAAACTTCCATGGTGTGGCTCATAATGCTGTTGGATTGTAGTTTGTAATATCCTGGAATAATTATACTTTTTTTTTAATTATACTTTTTGTTAAAATTTGTTTTTTCTAAATAGTGAACTTGTCTGTTCTTCCTCAAGTTGGCTTATAGACTAATGGAAATCAAGTATAATATAAAACCTCGGTTAACTTGTAGAGTAAGGTTCATTTCTAACAAATAAGTTAAAATAGGAATACAGATTTATTTATTGTTTATGGGGCTGAGGATTGAACCCAGAGAGCGTTGAGATGCATCCTCGTCCCTTTTTTTACTTTTAGTTGAGAGAGTCTCACTAAGTTGCCCAGCCTGACCTCTTGCAATCCTCCTGCCCCATCCTCCCAAGTAGTCATTGTATTTTTTGATCTGGAAATACTATTTTTTTTTTAACCAGTGTATTTTTTTTTTTTTTTTCTGTAAGACCCTGCTGTTCGAACCTGTAAGAATTTGTTTTTAAAAATGTTTTCATTTATATTCAGGGTAACCTTCAAATTTGACTCTTAATTTAACTATGGAAGCATAAGAGCTGGGAGTATAGTTTAGTTGAAAGGCACTTGGCTTGCTTGTCGAGGACTGCAAAATGAAGGCAGGAAGTGAAAGAATTATTTCAATTTTTTTTCCTGATATAAAGCCTAGATGGATAATTTATTCTGTTAAGAGTGATCAGATTTCGTGACGTTTCTTAATGTTAATCAGTCTACATAGACTTTGATATTGATACTAGACTTTGGTACATACGAAAAATACTTAGGAATGTTCCTAACACCAGAAGTAAAATTGCCCACAACAGAAATAAATAACACTGTCATACTTTAATTAATGAATATTATGATAACAGCATAATAGAATGTGAAGAGAAGACTGTGGAATAGTAATGGAGAAATTCATATTTTATTCAGAGCATTGCCATTAAATATATTTATTGTTACTGACGAGCTAATTTTACCTTGAGGGGTGTCTATAACATGTTAAGTTATTTTCTTTTTCATAATCCTTATTTTTTGACATTTTCACTCCTGTTCACATTTTATATATTTTCTCATGGCAATTTGGTTTTAGTTCATTTTCAGTGCTTTTAATGTTATATAGACAAGACACATGTGATTTGTGATTCTTTACAGCATGCTTTATATTGGCAAAATAAATTTCCATTTAAAATTTATCCCTGGTCATTTGAGAACAGAATTTGTAATAAACATGGCTTTGTAGCTGTGACAAATGACATATTCTAGAATGAATGTAACTCTGGTTTTCTTTGGGATGAAAACTTTTTGTATCTGATTCTCTTTGGTGTATCATACTTGACACTATATGATAATGATTTATATGTTTGAAGGTAGCTGTTGATCATTCTTGTTTTCATACTAAAACTCATTAGTTTTCTTTATAGATACTAGTCCCGTGGTCCAGTAAGTAAACACACTGTTGTGCTGTTTTTACATATTTGTAGGCCATTTATTTTACATACAAGTTTCACCAAGTATTGAGATAATTGCATATAGAAAATAGGGAAATAGAATCTGAAATGTCTTATCACAAAAGTCAAAGATTTTTGTATGATGTAGCATTTGGGCCTGTGATCTTTAAGAATTAGCTGTGTTTCCCTTTAATAATAGACAAATGCTTGTTCAGTATAAATAAATTTGTAGTAGTCGGACTGTCAAAAAAAAAAAAGAATTAGCTGTGTGGAAATCTGGTTTCGATAATGTGTTACTTTGTTGATGGCTTCTAATATTAGAATCTAAAACAATATTTGGGAATTTCAGTGCCTTTTTCCTTGTTAAATTTTATTAGGCCTCATTCAGATCATACAGTGCAAAACTCACGTGTTTGGTACCATCTTTTACCCTTTCTTTCGGCAGAAGAGGAGCCAGTTTTCACTAGACAAGATAGCAGTCGCAGTGAAAAGGAGACCACACATGTGGCGCATGAAACAGAACCAGAAGCAGGATCTCAGCCTCGACCTGCTGTACTATCTGGCTACTTCAAACAGTTTCAGAAGTCATTACCACCACGATTCCAGCGACAACAGGTAGTGCTAAAAACATTTTGACTGTGTGTGATTTTAAAGGTTTATTTAATAGAGAAATTAATTTGCCATAAAACCTAAAATACACAAAGCACAAAAATTTTCCTTAAAATTTAATGAGTTTTATTGATACAGGGTTTACTTTCTCTGTCATTCTTTCTCTTTGCCTCATTTGTAGACACCGTCTTCTATTTCTAGGAAATGATTAAATTATGCAATTTAATCAGTGAATAATTAGTCATTTAAGTAAGTCAAGTATAAGGCAAAATGTTTTAACTTACCCTTCGGTCTTTGTCATACCAACTCTTGCTGTTAAATTTCTTTTCCCTCAAGGATTCAAAAAAGGTCATTATTTTATGATATGATTGATAGTAATCTGCCACATGGAACTAAAATCTCAACATGTGAGATCTTTTTCAGGAACAGATGAAACAGCAGCAGTGGCAGCAGCAGCAACAGCAGCAGCAGCAGCAGCAAGGTGTACTTCCACAGACTGTTCCTTCACAGCCGTCCAGTAGTACTGTCCCTCCTCCGCCACACAGACCTCTCTACCAGCCCATGCAACCTCACCCCCAGCACTTAGCTTCCATGGGTTTTGACCCAAGGTGGCTAATGATGCAGTCCTACATGGATCCTCGAATGATGTCGGGAAGGCCTGCCATGGATATTCCACCCATTCACCCTGGTACGTTGAAATTGGTACTGTCTTTTAGCTTATTTATAATTTTGCAGAATAAATTTTTTTTTGTTTTTGCCCCTGTTTTTATTCTTAATTCCTTTAGGAGTCGTAATCTAGTAAGAATTTAAATAGGACCTATTTAACCATAAAATTATAACTGTCAGCAGAGAGTGAATTTACATCAACTGTATGTATATCAACATTTGTATCAACTATGTGGTGAAACCAAAATACTAGTTCAAAAGTTTTATAAATATTATTTAAAATAGTAGTGATGGATATTACTTGCTGTTTTTAACATCTGTTAATGGTTACAATGTTTTTTTCCAAACATTTGAGCATTTGAATTTTGTCTGTATGTTCTATATATTAGCCTTTTAATTTCCTCCATCATTTCTCGGCCTAACACTTGAATTTGTTTATAGGTCAGCCAGAAAACAAAGTAGCAGTCATTTATGAAATCTATCAGAATAAATCCAAATAATCCATTATCAAAATCGTGCTGAGGAAAATTTAGGAATGATAAAAGCTAATCAAGAGCCGTATTTTTATATTAAAATATAAACTGGTATTTTGAAATTTAAGCAGCAGTTTTTTTTGTGTATTGGTCAACTAAAGTTAGTTAATGGGATTTGCTGTAGGAAATTTCCCTGGAAGTTTATCACTGTCAGTGTTTGTATGAACATGTTTAGGATCACAGTGTTTGATGTGTTTAATAGGCACACCTTTTTTCTTTGAAGTACAATAAGCTGTTGAGATTTTGCTTGTTTTGCTTCCTCAGTTCTTAAATAAAATCTATTTTAATAGCAGTAATAAGATAATTCATAGAACAGCTTTTTATTTAACTTCAGGTTTTTTGTGAATTATAGTTTTCCTCAGTTTCTTTAGTATTCAGTTCCAAATAGTAAGTAGTAATCTATTTTCTCTCATGCTTTCATTTCTTTCACTTTGCTCAATTCTCTTTGAACTTCTGTTACAGGAATGATTCCTCCTAAGCCATTAATGAGAAGAGACCAGATGGAAGGATCACCAAACAGTTCCGAATCATTTGAGCACATAGCACGATCTGCAAGAGATCATGCCGTTTCTCTTCCTGAGCCCCGCATGATGTGGGGCTCAGATCCATATCCTCATGCTGAGCCCCAGCAGGCAGCTACACCTAAGACAAATGAAGAATCTGAGGGTATAAGGTAATGAATTGCTAAAATCATTAATGGACTAAGTAGGATATTATTATGGTAAAAAGATGACTCTTCAGTGTTCTTGAAGTTCATTCTGATTTAAGATTGAGCCATAAATTTGATTTCTATCTGTTTAGTTTGCCTCCCTTAATCTTTGGATGTACAGTTTTCTTATGGCATTTCTGTATTGATTGGGGCTTATTGTGAACAGTTCTATGCACAGAATTTGATGCTGGAACTTAGCATTAGGTCTTAAATCGGCAAGTCTTCACTGTAATATAGTCTGACTAAAGTGTTGATGTAATTTTTCCAGTGATGAGAAGTGGTAGGCATCTACTAATCAGTGTCTTCTGGAAAATTTCTAAGGCCAAGAAAAGGAGAAATACTAATTTACAACGTTACTTTGAAGTGGCAAGCAATTCGTAGGAACCTTTAATTGTTTTGTACCATATAGTTAGACATTTTTTATGAGGCTTGTAATGTTTTGTAATTATTTGTAATTAATTGGACAGTTAGGCTTTAGTATATTCTTTCATTCTAGATAGAAATTACTAGGCTTGATGCATTAGAAATGCACAAGTATGGTCTAAACAGTTCTCCTTAATTTTTAATTATGGTTATAAAAACACATACTAGACCTACCCTCTTAATTTTAAGTGTACAATACAATATTGTTACTTATAACCACAGTATTATGCAGCAGAGCTCTAGAGCTTTATCTTGAGTGCCTGAGACTTCATACCCTTGGATCATCATCTCACAGTTTCCTCCTACCCTCATCCTCTGGGAGTCACCATCCTACTTTTCTTTTTTGATGAGTTTATGTACTTTAAATAGCTCCTATAAGTGGAATCATGCACATTGTTTGTCCTGTCTGGCTCAAAAGTTTATCTGTTTGTTAGCATTTGACAGTATTTCCTTTTCTATCCCTGAATAATAGTTTTCCATTATCTGTATGTGTACTTGCACGCATGTTCACATGCTGTGTCACACTCTTGGTTATTGTGATGTAGAGAGACAAAGATACCCTTCATGATTAAAGGTCCATTCTTCCATATTTCAAAATCAGGTTATTTTGCTGTATACTTACATGTGGGAAGGATTACTTTGTTGGTTATACCTTTGCATTTTTATCATCCATAGGCCTGAACCTGCCTTGGATCAGGAACAGATTACTGCTGCTTATTCTGTAGAACATAGTCAGTTGGAGACACATCCAAAAGCTGACTTTGTCAGAGAATCAAGTGAGAAAGAAGTACAGAAATGTTTAAGCAAATCTGTGGAAGACATTAGGCCTCATACTGATACAAATAACCAGTCTGCTTGTTTTGAAGTACCCGACCAGAAGACCTTATCCAGTACTCCAGAAGAGCAGATTTCAGCTCTAGAAAGTCAGCCTGCCCGGAAAAGAAGTGTTTCTCATGGATCTAACCTTTCTCAGAAATCAGAGGAACAAAGAAATGAGCCATCTCTAAGCCTTCCTAAAGTAACCAGCAGATGCATTGATTCAAAAGAACCAGCAGAAAGGCCAGAGGAAAAGCCAAGAAAAGATAGCTTTATACGATCTTCTGAAGGACCAAAACCTGAAAAGGTATACAAATCTAAATCAGAAACCCGTTGGGGCCCAAGGCCAAGTTCCAGCAGAAGGGAAGAAGGCAATGATAGGCCTGTAAGAAGATCAGGTCCCATTAAAAAGCCTGTACTTAGAGATATGAAAGAGGAACGCGAGCAGAGGAAAGAGAAAGAAGGAGAAAAGGTTGAAAAGCCTACTGAAAAAGTAGCAAAACCTGAAAAGACAGAAAAGAAAGATCTTGTTTCTCCCCCATCACCACCCGCAGCAGCAGTTCCGCCACCAACAGTACCTGCATCAGTGCAGTCAGAACCAGAGAAATTTCTTTCAACAGAAACTTCAACTTTGGCTCAAAAGCCATCTCAAGATACTGAGAAGCCTTTGGAACCTGTCAGTAGTGTTCAGGTAGAGCCTGCAGTTAAAACTCTGAACCAGCAAACTGCTGCATCTCCAGCAGTCAAAGAAGAAAAACAACAGCCTGAGAAAGCCATCTGCAAAGATGTTCTTATAGAGAGAACTCGACCAGATTCAAGGCCAGCAGTTAAAAAAGAGTCAACTTTACCCCCCAGGACCTACTGGAAAGAAGCTAGAGATAGAGATTGGTTTCCAGATCAAGGATACAGAGGTCGAGGCCGAGGTGAATATTACTCCAGAGGTCGAAGCTATAGAGGCTCTTATGGAGGGCGTGGTAGGGGTGGGAGAGGGCATACCCGAGATTATCCCCAGTATAGAGACAGTAAGCCAAGAACAGAGCATGTGCCCTCCGGTCCTCTCAGACAGCGAGAAGAAAGTGAAACACGTAGTGAAAGTTCTGATTTTGAAGTTGTGCCCAAAAGGCGGCGACAGCGAGGTTCAGAGACTGACACAGACAGTGAAGTTCATGAAAGTGCAAGTGACAAGGATAGTTTAAGCAAAGGCAAACTTCCCAAAAGAGACGAACGGTCTGAAAACAAAAAACCTCTAAAGCCTCAATCTTCTTTCAAGCCTGAAAACCATGTCCGAATGGATACTAGGCCACTTGAAAAGCCTTTTGTACGGGATGATGATAAATCTAAACCAAGCTTCCTTCCTAAAGGAGAGCCTACGAGGCGAGGGAGAGGAGGAACGTTCAGGCGTGGCGGGAGAGATCCCGGAGGGCGTCCCTCACGCCCTCCCACCTTACGCAGACCTGCTTATCGGGACAATCAGTGGAACCCAAGGCAGACTGAAGCTCCTAAACCAGAAGATGGAGAGCCACCAAGAAGACATGAGCAGTTTATTCCTATACCAGTGGATAAACGACCTCCAAAATTTGAGCGAAAATTTGACCCAGCTAGAGAGAGGACCCGAAGGCAGCGTCCTACCAGGCCACCAAGGCAAGATAAGCCTCCGCGATTTAGACGTCTGAGAGAGAGGGAGGCTGCTACAAAAACAAATGAAGTGACAGTGCCCATAAATGGCACAGTTAATAATGTGGTTCAGGAACCAGCCAATACTGCTGGGGATGTTTCTGGAAATAAGACACCTGATTTATCTAACCAGAACTCTTCAGATCAGGCAAATGAAGAATGGGAAACAGCTTCTGAAAGTAGTGATTTCAATGAGAGACGAGAGAGGGATGAAAAAAAAAATGCTGATTTGAATGCTCAGGCAGTTGTAAAAGCTGGAGACAATGTTCTACCTCCTAAAAGAGAAATAGCGAAGAGAAGTTTTTCCAGCCAGAGACCTGGAATAGATCGCCAGAATCGACGTGGCAACAACGGTCCCCTCAAATCAGGAAGGAATTTCACAGGTCCTAGGAATGAAAGAAGAAGTGGCCCACCATCAAAAAGTGGAAAGAGAGGGTGAGTACTTTATAGATATAAAACTTGTACACCTTTAAAATTGCTGAAAGTAGAATTCTTAGTTGAATTTATGAAAAGAGCCAGTTTAAAGAGAAGACTAAGATACTATACTCTTCAGGTGCTTTTCTTTGTTCCCAAAGTGCAAGGGCACTTGAGGAGAGCTTGTGTCTCAGGAGTCTAATGTCTACTGAGTTACATTTTCCAAGAGTCCTCTTGGGAATGTATAGCTTTGGGGGAAAAAGTCTGCCTACTAAGGAGACAAATAACAGTGCATTTGGTCTGTGAAGGGAATTTTTTCATGTTAAAGAGATTAATATGTTTACATCAGTCTATAAATCTGAACTTTAAAAAGATACACACACATACCATGTGCGTGTACATAGACTGCTTTTCTAAAATTGTATTTGCATGTGCTGTCCGCTTTTGGAGATCCAGTTGTGAATGCTTTGGACTTGGTAGGATTACAGAAGATTTCTGCTATAAACAACATTGAGTAGCTCATTTATAATATGATAGACAAATGAACAAAATAAAAAGCTTCTGGGATAATTAGAATTCTAAGTTTTAAATTGCTGGGAAGAATTGCAGGTCGTCTTTGTTGGGAAGCTCAGTTTTAGTGAGTTTGTACCTTCAGTAAGGCCTGTTAGTGTGACATTTAGTTTTCTGTCCCATTGTTCTTTCACCTCAAAGTTTAGAAATTGCCAGTAAGAGCATTTTTCTTTTGTCTGGATATGTTAAGGCAGTAGTATTCCAAATTATTTTTTGTAGGCCATTTGATGACCAATCCGCAGGCACATCTGGTGTCGACGCTGTCAATGGCAGTTCTGCACACCACCAGGAAGGAACGACTAATGGTACCGGACAAAAGAACTCCAAGGATTCTACTGGGAAAAAAAGAGAAGACACCAAACCAGGTCCTAAAAAACCCAAAGAGAAAGTAGATGCTCTCTCACAGTTTGATCTTAACAATTATGCAAGTACGTCATAGATTCCTTTCATTTTATTTATCTGTTGCATTTAAGTGGATGTTATAAGGAAATCATCAAAGCATTAGATTTTCATGGGAGAAATAGAAGTTGATAAAATGCTGATCTAGCTGAAACTGAAATAATACCAACTTTTTAGCATAGCCCTGAATACTTAAGAAAAATTTTTGATAAAGATATTCAACACAGTTTCACTGACCTTTCTAAAAAAGAAAATTGTTTAACCTACCTTGCCATACAGATATGAGAAAGAAAGCACAGAAAATTAAGTGTTGATGCTTAATTATATCTATATAACTTCGTGTTTTAAAGAGGAAATAAATGCTCAACTCACTAAGGTTACAACTATTATAAGACTGGTTTCTAAGATATGGTAAGTGGAGAATTAAATGATAGAAGGCAGTATTGCTATGGATAAAATACTTAGTAAACCACGAAGTCATTATCATATGAAGAGTAACATAAGCAATAAGAAAATACTAGATAAGCAAACTAATAAGGAAGGAATATCTATGAAAGGATGTAAAAATGCATTATTTGCTGTTCATTCAGATGAAACCGAAGCTGAAAACACTGAATAAAATTGGGAGATTTACTAAGACCACATAGTAGTAATGGGAAGGTTAGATTACACATATCACTCATTCCAGTATTAGAAGTATAGATTTATTTTTCTTTCATCTAATTAATGGTCATGTATACATATTTAGCCCTGATGTTGGCCCAAGTCTTGGACATTATTTGACCAGTGATTCTCAGTGGGTGGTCCCCAGATCATTGGTATCTCCTGGAATTTTGTGGGAAATGCAAATTCTTTATCTACTTCAAATCTACTAAATCAAGAAACTCTGGCAATGGGTCCTAGAAGTCTGTTTTTCACAAGTTCTCCATGTGATTCTAATGCACAGTGAAGTTTGAGAACTACTATTATAGTACCACTATAGATTCATATGGAAAAGAAAGAAACTGATTTTAGTCACATGTTTAGTCAATTTTTAGTTCGGTTTTTAAAGCAGTGACTCTCAGCGTGAGTGATGTTACATGCTAGGGGACATTTGACAATCTCTGGAGACATTTTTAATTGTCACAATGCCATGGGCTGCTACTGACATCTAATGGATAGAGGCCAGGAATAGCTCAAGATACATAAAATTATTTTGATGTTTGTACATCTACATCTATGCTGCACCACATTACATTCACATGGAACTTCCATATTAATTTCATGTTTTTAACAACACATTGTAGACAGGGTTCCATGTAAAATGCATGTGTTAATGGTGGTAAATCTAGCTGTACTGGGCATCTCAACTTTAACAATCCACTGAGAACTTATGTCATCCTTTGAAAAAGGAAAATAATAGTAATATGCATTTCTTAGAATGGTGAGTTAGATGAGTTTAAAATAGTTAATACTATTTTAAAGCGCTGTAGATTTGAGGCCAACAGATTAATATAGAGGGAAATTTTGACTTTTAATATTGCTTAAGGAGAAAATATGTATCATTCAAATCATACAATTTTGCTTTTAACTTTATGAAATTTTTTCATAAATCTATGAAATCTTTTCGAACTTTATTAACATGGCTATGCTTATAGAGTGGGAAATGTTTTACCACTGATGGCAAACCCTTTAGAGCTTTCAGTGATACAAACAGCCCCCTGCAGCATACGTCCCATGGGTTTGTCACCACTGGATTATATCGTAAATTGTATACACTGCATCTCTAACCTTTCTCCTTTTCTTTTTTTTCCTGCCAAGTACATACACTGGTCATTTGTACTCTTTAATTTGAAATAAGGAAGATACTTAAATTATTTTTCACACTTCCAGGTGTTGTTATAATTGATGATCACCCTGAAGTAACAGTAGTTGAAGACCCCCAGTCAAATTTGAATGATGATGGGTTTACTGAAGTGGTATCTAAAAAACAACAAAAACGTTTGCAGGATGAGGAGCGCCGAAAGAAGGAAGAACAAGTCATACAGGTTTAAAGCGTGTTTCAGTTTGTCATTAGTTAAGAATGTTGTCCACAGTGTGCAAGCAAATGGTTAAAGTTTCCATCTACTAGCAGCATCAAGTCTATTTTATCATTCAAGTGCTGAGAGTGATTTCATCTTCAGAGCTTTCAGTTTTGACCAGAACTTTGGAATGTAATTGCTGTAGCTTGCTGCTTGCTGTAGAGTGGACCATCTTTGCTTTAATTCAACAGTATGTGTGTTTGTTAGTGCTGGTCATGTTATTTGCCCCATGACAGAGTTGAGTTACTTTTAAATTATCTTGAAAGCCAGGCATGGTGACATATGCCTGTAATCCCAGCACATAGAGGCTGAGACAAGACAGGAGGATTACACCAAGTTGAGGGCTGGCCTGGGCTACATAGTGAGACCCTGTCCCAAACTCCCCCCACCACATTGTCTTGGAAATACAAGGAACACAATGTTGTGATCCAGTAGATTATAAATTCTTGGCCTTAAAATGTTCCTATTGTTCTTTAAATTAGTGTATTTTAAAATACAGAGACTAAATTAAGATAAATTACTGAGTTTAAGTTGAACCTATAACCTCTGGAACCAGATACTTTCAGGTGTAATTTATTGAGTGCTCGATTAAAGTAGCAGTGCATATTAAGAAATAAATTAGATAGTTTTTTTAGAGATCACATGGATAAATTATTGCTTTCAGCTGTATTATTGACAAAAATGATTTTCACCAATTATTTAAGGTCTGGAACAAAAAGAATGCAAATGAGAAAGGAAGAAGTCAGACTTCTAAGCTTCCTCCAAGATTTGCCAAAAAACAGGCTACAGGGACCCAGCAGGCCCAGGCTCCAGTCTCAGCTCTAGCCTCGGCTCCAGTTCCAGCCTCAACCTCAGCTCCAGTTCTGGCATCACCTGCAACTCCCGTTCCGGCTTCCACTGCAGCTGTGGTTGTAACATCACCCACAATCCTAGTCCCAGCCTCGGCTCAAGCTTCAATACTACCCTCAACCTCAATTCCAGTTCCAGCTTCGGCATCAGCCCCAGTTCCATCCTCCACTTCGGCTCCAGTGACAGCCTCTTCCTCAGCTTCTGCCTCAACTCCAGCTCCAACACCTATCCTTGCTTCAGCCCTACCACCAGCTTCAGCTCCGCCTCCAGCCACAGCAGTCTCGGCCCCAACTGTGCCAGCCATCTCAGCCCCAGCTGCCTCTGCTTCAGTTTCAGCAGCTGCAGTCCCGCTTGCCTCAGCCTCGCCTGCAGCCCCAGCCCCAGCCCCCACCGCTCCAGCCCAGGCTCCGGCACAGACCCACAAACCAGTTCAGACCCTACAGACTTCACAGTCTTCAAAACAGCCACCCCCTTCAATTAGGCTACCTTCAGCTCAGACACCAAATGGCACAGATTATGTAGCCACAGGAAAGACCATCCAGACTCCACAGTCGCATGGCAGTCTTACAGCTGAATTATGGGATAACAAGGTGGCCCCACCAGCTGTGCTGAATGACATCTCTAAGAAATGTAAGTTGTGCACCGGAGTTTTTTAGCCATCTCATTTTTTTTACAAGTAGCTGTAAAAGTAATTCTTCCTTTGCTTCATTTCTTAAAATACTTGGTTTCTAAAGTAAACATGTTTAACAACTGTGTTGTGTTTTATGTTGATAAGCTAATACAAGTGTGGGGGAGCTTATCTTTATGTTGGCATTTAAGATTCTGTGTGTGGACATGAAGTCATTGTTTTATTGTCTTGTTATTGCAAGAAAGGGTTAAATGGACAGAGTATTTGCTTGTCAGTATTAATGGTGGTGTTTTTTATGACTTCTCTTCAGTAGGTCTAATTAGTCCACCGCAGCCACCTTCAGTCAGTGCATGGAACAAGCCCTTAACTTCGTTTGGATCAGCTACTTCGTCAGAGGTAGGAAGAGAATTAATGGCAGTGCTTAGGCCAATTCAGGAGCTTTTTGGATTTTTTAAATAATTTCTCAAAATTTAACATGCCTCAGAATCACCTGGAGAGTGCTACTAATTGCTGAGATTCTTACTCATCGGTCTGGGTTGAGACCTGAGTATGTTTCTGAGTTCCCTAGTGGTGCTAATGCTACTGAACCTGATAAACTTCTACATTTGTAAGCTGTTCTCACCTTTAGACATAGTAAGGTTAAAACATGTCTTTTCGTCTGGAGAAAAGACCTCATGATACAGAACATAAGCATAGTTAGTATTTTCTATACTTTCCTACCATGTTTCTTCCTTGAATACTTACAGATAGTTTACAGATGATCATTTCATCATAATTTCTCAAATATGTGACTATTGGTAAATGACTGTTTAGTGATTATTCGTTCATCGAATGAACTTTTATCAAGTACTTACAGTGTACCAGGCATTGTTGTAACTTGTGAGGTTACAAAACTAGAACTAGCTTATGATCCGGTGAAGCCTACTGGGGAGGCCAGGCTGCGGAGAGTGCGTGGATGCCGAGCAGGGCATGTGCAGGGACCTGGGAGCAGTGACCGAGGCAGCGGCTGCATCCTGGGCTCACTGCCCCCTCCCCTCCCCTCCAACGGGGGCAGGAGGCACCACTCCACTGGTGGGGGTGCATCAGCCCCCTCAGGAGTGCTGGGGCTGAGCCCGGCCAGCGTGGGGGCACGCAGGAACCATGCCAGAAGCTCGGTCGGCCACAGCATGGCTCACAGGCCTGGTGCACTGATGCGAAAATGCGTGGTGGTGGGCAACGGGGCAGTGAGCAAGACGTGTCTGCTCATGAGCTATGCCAGCTATGCCTTCCCCGCGAAGCACCTGCCCACCTTCTTCAGCCACTACACCGTCAGCATCACCGTGGGGGGCAAGCAGTATCTCCTGGGGCAACTATGACACAGTGGGACAGTAAGCCTATGATCGTCTGAGGCCTTTATCTTATCCAGTGACTAATGTCTTCCTCATCTGCTTCTCTGTGGTCAGTCCAGCCTCATTTCAAAATGTGAAAGAGGAGTGGGTACCAGGATTTAAGGAATATGCACCATATGTACCCTTTTTATTAATAGGAACCCAGATTGATCCCCTAGATGACTCCCCAAAACTTTAGCAAGACTGAATGATATGAAAGAAAAACCTGTATGTGTGGAACAAGGATAGAAACTGGCAAAAGAGATACAAGCATGCTGCTATGTGGAATGTTCAGCTTTAACTCAGAAAGGATTGAAGACTGCTTTTGATGAGGCTGTCATACCCATTTTAACTCCAAAGAAACACACAGTTAAAGAATAGGATCAAGATGTATAAACTGTTGTTTGATTATGTGAAAACTAGAACTAAAAACGGACCAGAAAAGGCCTTGTCATCATATAACTTTCACTGTAATGTGAGAAGAAATCAACAATGAATAACATATAGTGTGTTTAATGGTGATCGGCGCTAAGGAGAAAAGCAAATCAGAAGGTGCATAAGGAATTTTCCAAGGGCTGTGGAGGTAGTTTAAAGTAGGGTGACTAGGAAATCCTTCTTAGGTGACATTTGAATTAAAGATTTGAAGAAGATGAGAGAACAGGCTATCCAGATGTCTGAGGAAAAGTAAATTCCAGGTTCACAGAAGAGCAGTTATAAAAGACATGAGACAGGTGTGTGTGTGGTGTTTTTGAGGAAGTTCAGGGAGGCCCCTGTGACTATAAAGTAAGAGAGAGAGAATAGATGCAATTGGGGAGTTCATAGGAAGTGAGTCCTGTTGAGATTTTGGCTGAGATAGGAAGCCATTGGTGGGTTTTGAGTGAAGGAATGACTTTAAAGTTTACTTTCAGAATGAAGGAGCAAGACTAGAAGTTAGTGCTATTGCAATTATTATCAGATGATGATAAATTATACCAGGGAAATGGCATTGAAGGTTAGAAGAAATACTTGGTTTCTAGGTATTTAAAGATTAAACTGATTAAATGTGGGGTGTTAAGAAAAAGAGGTGAATTAAGTTTTCTCAAGTTTTGGGCTTAAGCAACAGGAAAGATAAAATTCCCATCTGTTAAAAATTGGGAAGCTACAGATGGATCAGGATTTGGAGAGAGGATACGAGTTATTTGAGATATGTTAGATTTAAGATGTTTATTAAACATCTAAGTGAAAAAGTCTCATAGGTAATTGGATATGAGTCTGTAGTTCAGAAGAGAACATCTTGTTGGAGATACGGAGAGTTACTGGTATATGAGTTCATTATTTAAACTTTTAAAAAAATTGTTACAGTAAAAGACCTTTGAACATATTTTTCTCATCATTCTTGGCACTTTCTGAAGTAGTTCTGGGCGTCGTCTTTCGTTTCTTTAGTTGTGTGCTCAACTTGCAGTGTCCTGAATCAATTCCAGACGTTTGCCTTTCGTGGTCATTTTGCTTTTGAGAAAGAGCCAGAAACCTTGTGGTGCCAGATTTAGTGAAGCTTTACATGCTTTCTCCCTGTTGCATTGACCATATTTTTAATCCTATCTTGTAAAGACCCTCAGGAAAGAGAACTTCCAGAACTGTTTAAAAAAGTGGCAAGAACTGTGGGATAAGTGTATGAAGTGTGAACGGAAGTATTTTGAGGGTGCTTAGTATCAGTATATCTGGTTCATTGAAAAAAGTTTTGTACTAGTGTCTGTTTCTTCTTTCTGAGAAGAGAACCTGTTTTTATTGATTGATGTCTTTACTCTGAGTAACTACTTTGAAGATAAGGATACACAGTGTATTGACTATTACACTCTCCTTTTGTAATGAAATTTTTATTGTTTAATAAAATAAAGTATATTTGTAAATGTTTTAAATTTACAATGTATCTTTTATTGTAATAATTTTTTTGGTTAAACTAGTTTTTGATCAGCCCTTTCAGATGGATGGTATTTGAAACAGTGGGGTTGGATGAGATCAGTAAGAATGAATTATGAAGTAGTTTGAAAAGAAAATGGATAATTATGGGGCCGGGGATTTAGCTCAGTGGTAGAGTGCTTGCCTAGCAAGCTCAAGGCCCTGAGTTCGATCCCCAGCACCAAAATAAAAAGGTAGAAAATGGATAATTAAATGTTGGGACTTTGTAGTTCAGGGAAATGCTAGAAATGGAGAAGGTAATTAATTGGAGAAGTATCCTAAAAACCAAGTGGAAATGAGTTTAAAGAAGGGAAGCAGGGTGAGGTGTTGCACACCTGTGACTCCAGTACTGCAGAGGCTGGGACAGCAGGTTCACAGCAAGTTAGGCCACCCTGGGCCACCCTCAACACATAGTGAGTCCTTGCCCCACAAAACCAAAAAAAAAAAAAAAGAAGGGATAGATCAAATATGTCAAATGCTGCTGGTGGCAGGTGAAGTGATACAGAATTGACAGGTGGAGTCAACAATGTGGAGGTCACTGATAACTTTGACAAAAGTAGTGTTGGTGGAAAAGAAGGTTTGTAAAAGCCTGGTTGGTGTGAATTTATTAAAAAATGGAGGAGAGGTGAATATAAACGACTTTGTAACACAATCTTATGTTGCGTAACATTTCGGTCAAAGTGCCATTGACGACTCACATGGTGGTCCCACAAGATGACATCACCAGGTGACACCATAGGAGTCTTAGTGTATGTAAATACCTTCTGGTGTTTGTACAAAACAAGAAAAATTGCCCTATGATACATATGAGAATGTGTGACACAGGACTGTAGTTTTTGCTTTAAAGGAGGTACAGAGAAATGGGGCAGTAGAGGAAGTTGAGTGGGGTTTTTTTTGTTGTGTTTTATGTTGGTTTGATATTTGGTTTTTTTTAAAAGTCTTTCCCCTACCCTCACATGCCGCTCCAGTTTTCTTACATGATAGGTGTAGAGTGAGTCTTGTTTTTCCTCAGATCATTAGGTTCAATATTTAAAAGCCTCTCTTTAATAATTTTTCTTCTGCCTGTCGCTATTGGCATTATGATTAATCATAAGACCATTTATTATACACAAAGCTGAAGATGTTTCATGTTAATATGAAAAACAGTATAGAAAGTTTGTTTTATGTCTTTGTTTCTTGGGTGGGTGCCAGGTTTATGATAAAAAGGGTGTTTACTTATCTTTACCTTCAGTCAATAGTGAAGCATTGGTATTTTGGTATTATCTCAGTTTTCTCTCACACTTTTTTCTTTATTTATGTTTTCTGGGTAGAAAGTGATATTTTTGTGTGTGAATGTTTTTTCTTCCACTATGGTGAAATTGTAACATTTAGTAAAGTTAAAATGTTTCACAAGATGAGAATTCCCTGATTGGGACTTTTTTCTTGGACGACTCTAGTAAAACAGTTATTATTATTATTCTTTGTTTTATGTATATTTCATAGACATTTTTAAAAGATACAGTCTTAAAATTAACATTTTTAATAGTCATTAACTGTCACCCTATTTTCTTATTCATCTTGTATGAGTTTTTAATTATTGTTTATTTTGTTTTCAGTCTTTATTACTGAATTTTGCTCTTTCAGTACTAACTCTACATTTATACTTAACTGATGACAGAATTAAAGTTGTAGCTGAACCTTGTCCCTGGTTTTGTTTTTTTGGTTTGCTTGTGAGTTACTATACCAAAGCTTCAAAGCTTCATTACAGGCGCGCGGCTCCGCGCCGCCCC